>JASDQU010502842.1:19333-30076 GCA_032191745.1 Picea mariana | reverse complement strand
TTGAAGTTTTCATCTCCTTTCTGGCCCCATCATAGTATATCATTCCCTTTTTTGTCTTGAAGTGGTCATCTTATTAGTGTGGCCTCAATATCCTAACAAGAATAATCCTCCCATTCTATTGGCCATTTTGCTAATTTATTCCATGTTCTCTCAAACATATCGTCAAAGCATTGATTCTCTTCCCAATATTGGGATACTGTCCTCCAACCGACCCCTACCATCCTCTCTTGATTTTGTTGATATTTTTCCTCTCTACTAATAGCTAGCATTTGTTCCCAAGCATCCTCCCAAAAAAGGTTGACCTATCATCATGGATTTCCCAAAAGCTCTATTGTTGGACTAACCCCCTATTATTCCAAGCATGGTTCCAAATCAATGATCTGGGACTGATCCCTTCCATTCTTATCCATTCTTTTGGTGGACTATCCCTAACATATTTTACCTTCCATATCCTGGCCTATAGAGCCTCTGGATTCTTGATCCATCTCCAAAATATCTTTTCTACTAGTGCCTGGCCCATTCTTTGAGGATCTTTGATGCCCAGGCCCCCTTGGGATGTTGGGGTGCATATTTTTTCCCATGTGACCAATTCCCAATTATTCTCCCTTTTCACTCCTCTCCGTAGGAAATTTCTTTGAATTGCTCAAATTTTTTGTAAAATGTTAGAAGGATATGAAAGAATAAAAAAGAGGTATAGTGACATTTCCATTAAAATATATTTTATCAACAATATTATTTTGGGCAAGGTCAGGAATCAGTGATTCCAACAATTTAGTCTTTCTTAAATCTTGGTAAGGAGATCCTAACAAGAGATGTTGCGAATTGATTTATCTAGGAGGGGGTCACTTAAATATTTTGAGAGGAGGGAGGCCCTTTGGAACCCCATTATTTGGGTAATGTTGCATTGAATTGTGACAAGGGTGTTAAAGAAGAAGATTTTGGATTTATCTAAGTTGATCTGCATGCTAGAAGCTACCTTGAAAATGTCTAAGATTATCTTATTGGATATTTCTTCACTCCATGTGGGTCGAACCATAAGCAGTGTATCATCCACAAATTTAAGGTGATAATGGTTCAATCTGAGCATTAAGAAGGAGGCCCTTAATGGTGTCATCTGAGAGGGATTGTTTCATAAAGTGCCCCAAACCCTCTGCGAGGATAATAAAGAGGTATGGTGAGATAGAGTATCCCTAGTGAATCCCTCAGGATGCTTTGAAGGTTGAGGATATAATCAGACTTAAAACCTAGGAAATACAGGAAGAGTCAAAGCCAAAATCCCCCAAAATTTCTCTCATAAAATTCCAGTTTATTCTATCATAGGCTTTGGATAAATCAAGTTCTATGATCATACCAGGTCTGTCGATGGTTTTTAGGGAGTGTATGGTCTCATGGGCCATGATTATACCATAAATAATTTGGCATCCTTATAAAAATCCCCATTGCTTGGGTGAAATTATTTCATGCAAAAGAGATTTGAGTCTATTTGCTATAACCTTAGTTATGATTTTGTAAATAAAATTACATAAGGAAATATGCCAAAACTTATTTATAGTGATCGCTTCCCATTCTTTAGGTATGAGTATCAATAAGGTGGTGTTGAAGGCCTACAAGACAGATCTAGATGAGAGAGATTCTTCTACCACTGCCTATATGTCTCTTCCTATCATGTTCCAACATGCTTGGAAAAATTTTGTGGTGTTCATTTGGTCCTGGAGCATTCCCATTCATAATTTCCTTGACGATATCCTCTCCTCCTCCATGGTCACCTTTCGCATTAGGTTGTGAATTTTTTCCAGAGATATTAGGCTTGGGATCGACCACTTTATACTTTGTGTGGCCTCCACCCTGGTAATATGGGGTTTGGTTAATAGGTTGTTGTAATGTCACAACAATTATTTTTATATATCCTCATGGTTTTCCATTATTACACCCCTTCTTGTCTATAGAGTATCAATAAAGTTTTGTCTTCTTCTTCATAGAAGGAAATTGTGGAAGAATTTCTTGTTCTTGTCCCCCTCTCGGATCCATCGAATATGGGATTTATGGTGGTATAGTATCTCCTCTTTCTTATCTATTTTGTTCAAATATAGGAGGAGTTGTTCCTCCTTAACCTTGAGTTATAGGAAGTTCCCATATTGTATTATTTGTTCCTATATTTTTTCCATATCTTCTTACAAATTTCTTTTTTCTTCAAGGATATTCCTGAAGACCTCCTTATTCCATTTCTTGAGGAAATTTTTGGTGTGTTTCAATCTCTAATGAAGTTTATACATATTTGTTCCATATAGATCTTGTTTCTCCTTCCACCATTATGTTACACTCTGTATGAATTCACGGTGACATAACCAGAAATTTTCAAATATAAAAGGTTTGGGGTGAGGTGTCATGCTATTTTCCCATCTAAGAAAAATAGGCTAGTGATTTGATGAATAGAATGGTTGGATGTTCGTTGATATAGTGTTTTTCACTTGAAATAAGGATTCTGAAACCAAGAATATATCCAAGCACTCTTCTACATGATTTGAACCTCCTCTCCTATTGTTCCATGTGTACCATCCTCCCTTCGATGGAACATCTATAAGTCATAATTTCTCTATTATCTCCTTGAATGTTAGGTTCTCCGAATCCAGATTATGCACTCCACCTTTATGATATTCCATGGAAATTATTATATTGAACTCCCCATTCATAATCCATTGTTGATATTTCATGAGAAGACTCAGTTGTAAGATCGCCTTGAGGAAATCCCTTTTGCTAGTTGGCATCAAGGGACCATAGGTGTTTGATAAGTATCCCTAGTCATCGTATCCCAATTTTTTTATAGTGGATTGTGAGAATTCTTATGGTCTATGAGACAAGATCTAAATTTACATTTCCTGGCTCCCAAAGTATAACGATTCTCCCTCAGACCCATTTGGATTCTATACATTCTACCTCACAAATTTTCCATATTTTATTTGGTATTCTTCTAAACTTTTTACTATCACACTTAGTTTCTTGCAACATAACTAAGTCAACTTTTTCTTGAGCTGATTTTTTCCCGAGTATTCTTTCTTTGGACAAAGAATCTAGACCCCTCATATTCCAGGAGAAGATATTCATAATTAACATTTAGGTTGGGGTTGGAGAAACTTATCTGGGAGACCCACTACTTGACCCAAGTTGATGAGTAGAGCTCTTGTTTATTCCAAGAACTTCTTATGGGGCTTGTGTCCCCTTTTCTTTGCCCCCCTAATTTTCTCGAGGTCTTCAGTGGGTTAGATTTGATACCCAAGTTCCCTGATGATGAGGTCAGACTCTCTTGGTTATGTCCTTTTCCTTTCCCTTTGATTAACTCCCGTTGTAGTTTGTGTAATTTTCCCACCTAGATATTCTTAATATCTTTCTCACCATGAACTGTTGTGATGAAATCTAACTCCATATCTTCTAGTTCCATACTTTGGGGAGTGTCCTCCCACTCTGATTCCTCCTATGATCCTTCGTTATCCTCCAGATCTTGTGTATTAATATCTCCTTCCATTACTAGAGAGATTGCAGTGCCATGTTATATATGCGGACATTTTTGTATCTCTTCTTGCTTGATGTCTGCTCCTTTTTCTGTCGCATCACTCTTATCTACTACTTGTTTCTCCCCTTATTTATTTTCTACCTTTTTATCTTTTGTTCGTAGAGCCTGTAAGTTGTTTGAGTCTTTCTTGTAGGTTTCCCCTATGGGTTTATTTACTTTGCGACCCACCTTCATTTTTTTGGTAATATTTACGAAGCCATCTGTATCTACCTCCTCCTTACTCTTGTTGGTTGTCGATGCTACGTTCCATGGGAAATATTTGAATTGTAAGTGTGCATGCCTATGGAATTTTTTACATATGAATGGGATATGTTCATAGTATATGGCCTGGATCGTTTCTATGTCCTAGTAAGAAATGATTATTGATTCTTATAAATATCCTACCACATTTATATACACATAGTTCCTTGTATAGGACATGTATCTTGTAGTCTTATTGATCTCTAAAAGCTTAACAAAGGAACCAAGAGTATTTCCGATTCCTTCCAAGGTTTCAGATGTTAGAACCCTTGAGGTAAGGAGTATAATCTCATCCATAACGGTGTTGTTGTGTAGTATTATTTCTCTGATGAGAATCATTCCATCCAATATCTAAGATGCAGTCCATGCTTTAAACTAGTAGGAAATCCATACAAAAACACTTAGGATGGAGGGTGGTCCGCTAGTAACTAGGTGGGAGGACTTCAAAACCCTCATCAAGTCCCAATTCTACCCTATTGGATATATATAGGACCAATGGATCTGATGGAACTACTTTAGGCAGTGGTAGGGGCTGAGTGTACAGGAGTACACCATTGAGTTCAATAATATGGCCATCATGTTGTGTATCTCTCCCAAGAAACCATATGTACTCCTCAAGTATATGGGGGTTCTACATAGTCATATGTGAAATAAATTGATGGTTTTCAAGCCAAGGATAGTAAATGAGAAATTTGTACAAGCACAATATCTGGAAAATATAGGCCACAAGAAATGGAAAGCAAGTGGTTCCAAGCAAAAAGAGCATGACAAAAATTCCAAGGACCAGAAGAAGTAGTGGAAAGGGGGGAAATACAATAAGACATAAACCACTACGCATCAATGCAAACATCCCGACATCCATTGCAATCATTGCAACATTGATGGCCACACTAAGAAAAAGTGATGGAAACTACATCTAGAGCTGAACCTGAAGAATTGCAAGAAGGACAGAAAGAAAAAGAACATTCAAGCCACATATTCAAGCGATCAGGTTGAAAGTATCTCTGATGTGGATGAAAATATTGTCTGGGCACATATGTGTAGAAGGAAGTGAATCTAAGTGGCCTTCATCATTGGGAAGAGAAGGAGATGACCAAGATCTTCCACATCAATATTTATGTCAATAACAACAAGATAGATGTTATGTTCAACTTTGGTTCACAGGATAATCGCATAGCATCAGATATGGTCGAAAAGATTAGGTTGGAGGTTCACAATCAACCTAGCCCCTATACACTAGGTTGGGTAAACAAGGATGTAGAGATCAAGGTAGAAATGTAGTGCAAGATTAAATTCATTTTACAGATGGAGTAGAATTGGATGTAGTACCAATATATGTATGCAAAGTAGTGTTTGGAATCCCCTACATGTATATTAGGGATGCTATATTCATGCGGAGATCCAACCAATATTGCCTCAGAAAGGACGAGAAATACTTCATCATCAACATGCACAAAGGAAAATCAAAACTTTCATTGGTAAGTTCCAATCAAGCTAAGAAATATATTAGTTCTAGCAAGAAACATGTTTTACTTTTTCTAAGAGAAAATCAGTTTCGTAAAGACTAATTTAATGTAAAGACATCCCTGGAAGGTTGTACTAAGGAGAAAAAAAATTAATTGGAGGAGTTTCTAAAGGAATAAAGAGGAGTGTTCTAGGATCCTAAAGGGATACCATCTAAGAGGGAAGTGGAGAATGAAATCCAATTATTTCCAAACTCCCCCTTTTTGAATATTGGGTTGTATAGACAATCCGTTCTAGAAGCAAATGAAGTAAAGAAAAAATTGCAATAGTTGTTGGAGAAGGGTGTGATTCAACCAAGTACCTCACCCATCATAATTGTACCCAATAAGGATGGGACTTGGAAAATGTGTATCGATTATAGGGAATTGAACATAAAGAATCAGTACCCTCTTCCCAGGATTGATGATCTATTGAACCAATTGTAGCATGCCAAGTACTTCACTAAGTTGGATTTGAAATTATGATATCATTAGGTATGATTCAAATAAAAATATACCTGAAATATTATCTTCAAAACAATGAAAGGTTTGTATGATTGGTTGGTTATGCCATTCAATTTATGCAACACACCAACTACATTTATGCAACTAATGAGTGATGTTTTATGCCCATTTATAGATAGTTTTTTATTATATATTTGGATGATATAATAATTTATAATGCTACATGGGAGGAGTACATATTACATCTTATGTAGGTGTTAGAGACCCTAAATAAGAACCAATTGCTATCCAATCTCAATAAATGTGAGTTTTCTCAACAATATTTGGTGTATCTAGGGTATGTGATCAATGGAGGAAAGCTTAAGATAGATTCTGGCAAGATGAACACCATCATGAAATGGCTAGTTCATACAAATTACAAAAAATTTAGGAGCTTTGTTGGGGAATCATAGTACTTGCAAAATTTTATTGCTTCATTTTCAACAGTACCTGCACCACTCCACACAATAACAATGGGAAGTAAGTGTTTCCAGTGGGGAAGAAGCAACATAAAGCCTTTGATGAGATGAAAATAAAGATCAGTCAAGCACCAATTATCACATTACCAAACTTCCAGAAGCCCTTTGAAGTGGAGACATATGAAAGTGGGTATTCCATGGGATCAATCTTGATGTAGAGAGGAATGAATGCTTGCTATAATTCTAAAGTATTTCATGGGGAGGTCCTTAAATACCATACCTATGACAAGGATATTTATTCCTTGGTACAAAATGTCAAAAAATGTCCAGCATTATTTGATGGGAAAGGAGACCATCATCCACACAAATCACCATCCACTCCAATATTTGCAGGCCCATAGTAAGTTACAGCAAACTAGGCACTACAAATGGATGGGGTCCTTAAAAGAATTTCATTTGCTCATAAATTATAAGAAGAGTAGCACAAAAAAGTTGGAATTCGCGCTTTCATGGTCACCCACATCCAATATTACAACTTTCAGAACTATGATGCACATGGAGCCTTGTAACCATGATGCATACAGAGAGGCATACATAGAAGATGAGGACTTCAAGAAGGTGTTTCAATAGCTACATGGATAAATTCATATAGAAAAAGGTGACAACAAGGATGAATATCATTTCCAGAATGGTCTACTCTACAAGCTCGACAATCTTTGTATTCCTAAAGTTAAACAACTACAACTTATCAGAGAGGCCCACACCTCTAATGTTGTAGGAAATTTTGGTGTTGTAAAGATAGTTTCCAAATTACATAAGTATGTGTCCAAGACCTGAATGCAATAATATGAAGCATGATATATTATAGGATGTATACTTTGTTGTACCATCAAGCCCATTAACAAGAAGGAAAGACTATACCATCCCTTACCAGTACCCACTAGACCTTGGGAAATCATTTCCATGGATTTTTTGGGTGGTTTACCAACCATGTGAAAGGGATGTGATTGTTTGTTTGTGTTAGTTGATAGTTTCAATAAAATGTGCATTCTCATGCCTTGTAAAAAGACCATCAAGGGACAAGAAGCAACAAACTTGTTATTTGAACAAGTTTGGGTGCACTTTGGGATTCCAAGGAGCATCATCTTAGTCAGGGATGCAATATTTCTCAGTGCCTTATGGACTAAATTGTGGGAGAATATTGGAACTAATCTTAAGAGGTCTACAACATTCCATCCACAAACAAATTGATAGACAAAAGTAGTCGACAAGGCTTTAGTGCAACTTTTTAAGGGTTACAATCAAAATCATTCGAAGATATGGGATGAAAATATGATCTATATACAACACTATTATAAAAAATAAATCCACACTATTATTGGTAAGTCACCTTTTGAAACTTTCTTTGGTTATTTTCTGCATTCACCCTTCGATGTTGTATATGGACAACAAGGAAGAGTGAGGAAGGACCTCACATGAGATGTATTAAAAGTAGAAAAAATTGATGAGAAGATTAGGTAGATCCATTTACAAGTATAGGAGATGCTCAAATAAGTCATAGGAAAAGTAAAAGGTTAGCCAAGACCAACATAGAATAGAGAGAAAATTTAGAGTGGGAGACATAGTATGGTTACAAATGAATAAGGAAATACTATAGGTTCCTTGTAAGAAGATCAAGTCTCTGCGGGATGGTCCTTTTAAGGTATTGGAAAATGTGGGAGATAAATCCTACAGACTCGGTCTACACCATACATTTTCATTTACTCAATAGTGAATGTGGAGAATCTAAAACTCTATGAGCCTTCCTTGCTGGATCAGGGGGAGCATTAGGTCCTACCTTCCATAGAGGACTTAGCACCAGATGATTAGGCATAGTTGGTAGAGGAAACAATTTTGTAATGGTTGTTCAAAACTATAAGACATGAGCAACATGACCTTTGGCATACTAGTTTGAAAGGACAACTTCCAGAAAAAGAAAAGTGGTACTTGAGGGAGAAGGTAGGGTAAAAATTTCCTCACCTCATTCTGTAAAGATTTTGGGGACCAAAAGTCTCCCTAAATGATGAGTTATGATCCATATTGGATCATTATACTATTTCTCATATATCTTGATGATTTCGAAGTGAAAAAAATTAGAGGAATCAAATTGCAATATTATTTTAGTGGTACACCCTAGTTTGTAAAATTGGGGTCAAGAACCTTTCAGAGCCATTTTGAGGCATTAAATGACGTTTTTGGGGGGTTTTGGTGTCCATAACTTTTGCACACCCCCTTCACGATGTTTTACACTTTGATACCTTTTCGACGATGCATATCATATGTCAATCGAAGCTTTTATACAAAATTTATTCCTCTTGAAATTTGACCTATCATGTTGATGACCATCATACGAGAGGATTTCGCGTCAACCATGATTACTCATGCATATGGGGATATCCAGGTGATTAATTTCAAGAAGAATCTAGAAGGTCCAAAACCTTATCAAAATTGAAGGTTGAGGAAGCCAAAACCCTAACCCTAAATGACTATCGAGATATGTTAAATATCAGACCAGTAGGAGGAGAAGGGGTTCCATTTTGTTATTGTATTTTGTTCCATAGCATAGTAGAATAACTAGGAGTGGGAAATTAGAGAGAATAAAATAGGGGTTTAATGTTTTTTAGTAGCCTAACAGGTCACAGGTCTTAGCTAACTCCATAGAGAGTGCTTTCTCCTATGTACTTGCATAATTTCCATATCATAGAAAATAGAGCAGAGCAGCCTCACCTTCTAGCTGAGTTTTCTCCCACAAGTGTTTCCTAGTGAAAATGTTTGTGTTATTTTTGTGGATGGTGTGTGATTGTATTTAGCTATTCTCTATTTTCCTCATTTTATCTATTTCATGCATAAGAAGAAAATCAGTAACTAAATATTCTACAATCTAAAGGAGACCATTATCCAAACAGATCACCAATCGCTCCAGTATTTGGAGGCCCAGAGTAAGTTAAAATAAACCAAGAACTAAAAATGGATGGGGTTCTTACAAAAGATCATTTGGTCATAAAGTATAAGAAGGGTAGCACAAAAAATTTGGAAGTCGTTCTTTCACAACTACCCACATCCAATATTATATCTTTTAGAACTAAGATGTACATGGAGCCTTGTACCTGTGATGCATACAGAGAGGCCTACATAGAATATGCATACTTAAAGAAGGTGTTTCAGTAGATACAAAGACAAATTCATATAGAAGAAGGTGACAAAAGGGCTGACTATTATTTCCAAAATGGTCTACTCTACAATCTTGACAAGCTTTGTATTCCTAAAGTTGAATGAGTGCATCTTATCAGAGAGGCTCACACCTCCAAGGTTGCAGGACATTTTGGTGATGGAAAGACAATTTTAAACTTACAGAGGTATGTGTACTGGCCCACAATGCAAGAATATGTAGCACATTATATTATAGGATGTATACTTTGTTGTACCAACAAGCCCAGTAACAAGAAGCAAAGTCTATACCATCCCTTACTAGTACCCACTAGACCTTGGGAAATAATTTCCATGGATTTTGTGGGTGGTTTACCAACCATGTGAAAGTGACATGACTTTTTAATTGTGGTAGTTTATAGGTTGAATAAAATGTGCATTCTCATGCCTTGTAAGAAGACCATAAAGGGACAATAAGAAGAAAAATTGTTCTTTGAACAAGTCTGGGTGCACTTTGGGATACCAAGGAGAATCATATCAAATAGGGACACTAGATTTATTAGTGCCTTATGGACTACATTATGGGAGACGAATGACACTAAGCTTAAGAGTTCTACAACAATCCATACAAAGACAAATGGATAGACAAAAGTGGTCAATGAGACTTTAGTGCAACTTTTCAAAGGTTACAATCATAAACATATGAAGACATGGGATGAAAATATGATCTATATACAACACCATTATAACAAATCAATCCACACTATTACTATAAGTCACCTTTTGAAACTTTCTTTGGGTATTTTCCACCTTCACCCTTAGATGTTGTATATGGACATCAACAAGGAGTGAGGGAGGAACTCATAGGAAATGCATTAAAAGAAAAAAAAATTGTTGAGAAGATTAGGTAGATCCATTTACAAGTATAGGATATGGTCAAAGAAGTCATAGGAAAAGTATAAGGCTAGACATTACCAACACAACACAAAGAGAAAATTTAGAGTGGGAGACATAGTATGGTTACAGTTGAATAAGGAAAGACTACAAGGTCCTAATAATAATATAAAGGCTTTGCGGTATGGTACTTTTAAGGTATTGGAAAAGGTGGAAGATAACTCCTACAGACTCATTCTCCACCATACATTCACATTTACTTAGTAGTGAATGTGGAGAATCTCAAACTCTATGAGCCTTCCTTGTTGGAATAGGAGGAGGAGTAGGTCCTACCTTCCATAAAGGACTTAGCACCATATGCTTAGGCATAGTTGGTAGAGGAAACAGTTTTGCAATAGCGGTCCAAAAATACAAGACACGGGCAGCATGA
>JASDQU010502841.1:28918-48568 GCA_032191745.1 Picea mariana | reverse complement strand
TCCAAGATCTTATGCTAACCGTAGATCCAAGCATCGTTGGATCCACCGTTGATTTATGCACTTACTTTAGTCTCTATATTTGGGGGGGTTCAGAATTTGTTGTCCATCATTGATCTAAGCACCGCTAGATCATCCGTTGATCTTAGCGCGCTCTTTATTCAAAGGTAGAATGGTCGAGGGGGTCTGAAATTCGTTGTCCACCATCGATCTATGCGCCGCTAGATCAGTCGTTGATCTTAGCACGCTCTTTATTCTTTGGGTGCAAATAAAAACTGTGCTTAGGATATTGCCCTTGTTATGGGTTTTTCGTTGCTCCCCTTTGCTTTTTTTCACCAAGTGGTTAGGAAACATAACTCAAACATCAAAATCATGGATTTTTATTGAAGATCAAGCATATTTATTAAAGGAAAAACTAGCTGGCCTATGTCCTATCCTACCTAACTACACATTTAGCCCAGATTAAATTGTTGGACTAAGAAATTCCTCTACATGGGGCCATTTGATCAAGTTTAAGCAGTTTGGTCAAATTTATTCACTAACTATCCTAACTACCTGGCTAAGATTAAATAATTTAGCCAGACTTATTCACTAAACCTATCAACATAAATTCAAAGAGACTTAACCATGATTAAGCTGTATGGATCAAGTCATTGTTATTGCATGGGGATTTTATCCATTTTCTTTTATGCCCTCTTTTATTCTTTTTCTTTTTCTTTTTCTTTCTTTTCTTTTCTTTTCTTTTTCTTTCTTTCTTTTCTTTTATTTTCTGTTTGAAAATAATGTGCAGGAATGAAACAATATTTGCAAGACAACATACATCAATAGTGAAAAATACTCCAGTCACCATATGATCCTATAAATTATAGGGTTATAACATTACCCAACTAGTGGGATCTGAGCCATCAAATTTGGTCACATCAACATGCGGAAGGCGTAGGTCACGCTGAAAGTGATGGGGATGAAAATTATGGAAATGAGAGGAAGTTTCATCTTCGGTATGTAAAGGTGGGCCCGATAAAGGTGGATCTGCAGGGATATGCAACTTGGTGTAGATAATCGAAGCGACAGATTCAAGCTAGGTAGTAATGTCTTGTTTGAGGTCTTCTTTGAGTTCCTTGATTGAGGTGACGATGGAGGAATGCATGTTTTTATTGATGGTGGAAATATTGGCACTAATTTGTCTCACTTCTTGTTGGGTCTCTGTGAAATTATATTGCAAGGTATTGATGTGAGCTTCCAAGTCTTTGCTACGGGTATGGGTCATGATGAAAAGGGAACCGAAAAGGGGCAGGTGGGGTCAAAAAATTTGTTGAAAAATGATAGTTATAAATGTGATAAGGGAGAAGAGAGAAATCTAATGGAATAAGTCTCAAATAATGGTGCAAAAAATCCAGACTTTTGTTTTTTACACCTGTGGAGTTATACTCCGATATGAAGAATATTGTAGTGATGAAATGTCCAAATGCTTAATCAGGAAGAAATGTGCAGTGATTTGGCAACTTGAATGCAGAAGACAAAGTTGCATGGCAATAGATGTTGTTTGTTTTGTTTTTGTTTTTTTTATTTCTGTCCCTAAAGGTTAGGTATTTAAGGGTTCTACAGACAAGGGTTTTCCCTATGTTGTATCTCTCTGATATACGTGCGGGGTCCAACTATAGTACTTAGACCGATATCTCAGGGCACCAACTAAGGAGGCTAGACTGTGCCCATAGCCTTACTACCCAACTACCCAAGTACTATAGAGTATCTTCCCGAGTGATGTTCTTGGTGGAACTATATCATTCATGCGACCGATCAGTTTATCTAAAGAGGGCTTCAGGAAATCCAAGTTGATCTGTATACAGGTGTTGTCTGATGCGCTACCACTCAAAGGGGTACCAACATGGGTTACAAGGGTGGCGAACAGATGTGCGCTTAAGTACCACTTGTATTTCCTCCTTGTATGAATCCCCGACCGCATGTTTATGTGCGTAACAACAAATATCTGTAGCTTAAAGATGTTAGAATACGTCTCTACCCTGAAAAACAATTAACCCACAATTTTCTACTAAGGAAAGTGATCTGATACCACTTGTAATATTTCTGATATAAAAATATGCAGAACATAAACAAAATGCTAGAAATGGCAGATGAACAACAATATAACCCGAACAACACCACAATAATACCAAAATGAGACCAGAATAACACTAGGAAGATCACTTTGATTACTGAGAGTAATGTTCACTAGTCTCTTTGAGGGGGCAACCTCTAGTCAAGTAGAGCTCTATTACAATAATATCCAAGGCAAATTTCTCATACCCTCGACTCCTATTTATACTAAATATGTCTATCAAAATAACCATCTAGAGGAAGATCCTTCTAGAAGTAGAAGCTTCTATTAGGTCTTCTTACATTGGACTTATTCTTCCTTATTGCTAGGCCTTATTAATATTGACCTTTATTACATCGGAATATATTATTCTACCTACATGAAGGGTTAGGTCCCTAACACAATAGCTAGTAAGAAATGGAACTTATGATCCTTCCCCAAAAAAAATTATTATAGACCTCAATTAATAAAAATGAAGTGTGTAGAATCTTATACAACATACTAATCACATCAATAAATCCATAATTATGACCAACAGTGGGATATAATCCATGTTGTAATGATGACTATAAAATTATTATTTCTATGGCTAAATATATGGAACTCATTAAAACAATTAGTTCATAATTATTTGTGTTGAGCAATGTATGTCTATTTTTTTTAAATAATATATATTTTATTTCAAATAATATATTAATTAAGAAAATTTCCTTTTATCATTATTCCTCTTAAATGGGTTTAAAGTTTGTGTTTTTTTGAAAAGTTATTATTAATAATTTCCTCAGTATAAATGTTCTACATTTTGGCTATTTTCAGGGATATTATCCATTTAATTTTTCCTGAAATATGGAAAGAAATTTTTGGATATGTATATATGAGTGGTTAAGTCTGTAATCCAAGTGTCCTAGAGGTTTTTGAGGACATTGAATCCATTTATGCATTTAGAAATGCAATTTAAACAAAAAAAATTGTGATTCTATGGAGATTTACATTGTCGTATTTTGGTGAAAATGCAAAAACTTGAAACATTTAGACACCATTGTTAATTAATGTTCATAAAATTATTAATATGGGCTTCTTCATCCCTCTTCCTTTCTATTAAGATGGGTTTCATTAATTTTTTATTTTTTTCTAAAAAAAAAATGATTTAATTTATTAATATTAACCACTTGACATGTTTACTTAAATGTGTATATACGTCAAGTGCAATAAATTATTTCTTTTTTATTGAAATAACATACTTAGGTCCATAAATCCATTAATTTTTATTAAAATAATATATTAGATAAAGAGTTTAAAAATAAAAGAAAATGTTTTTATTAACATTTATTTAAATCAATTTAATTTATTAAACATGTGTTAAATATTTTTGATAAATTGGAAAAAATAATTATAAAATATCAAATACATTTTTCATACATAAAATCTATACAATTTATCAAACTTGGATTTTTTTTATAGTTGGTCCCAACCAAACATTTAACACACTTCACTAAACTCTTTAACACAAAAACTACCTATGCATTTATCAAATATAACCAACACGCTTATATAAAAAAAAAACTATTGAACACATAGAGCATATTTATCAAATTTAACTACCATGCTTATAACACTTTATAGTTGTGAAGTATGATCAAAATCACAAGATAGTGAACTTCTAAATTAATGACCATATTCATCACAACCTTAATCTAGACAAACCATGCACAATGCCATATGTATTTGAAAGGTTCAATTCAATTAAGAAGTTTAATTTCAACATCATATTTGTACTTATTTTAATAAGAAACATAAGATCCCATTGTTCATAATCTATCTAAGTTTTCGTAATTTTAATGGAAAGTAATTTTGCACATTCCATATTTATTTACCATTATGAAATAAGTCTGGTAAATATGTCACGGGAATAAAATTATAGCCTTATTTATGCGACCATTGTGGGCATAATCCATCTAACCACATTTCTTTTGTTGGGTGGAAAAACTTCACTTTGAAAGGACAACTATTAATGATTGACATCAAGCATGGGAAACAATGCATGAAATCAAAGTGCCATCATATTTTCTATCTATTGATAGATAGCTACCCAAAGTGTTGTTGAATCTAACCTCCATAAAATGGTCACCCTAATTGACATAATAACACAATATTAAGAACTAGATCCCATCATAATGATAAATTTTCTATTATGTCATTTGCACTTTTCATGACTAAGGTTCCACCATCATATGTAAAGTGGATTTTGTTAATTTACGTGTACCTAACATGAACCATCATTTTGAGATTCAATGCCAAAGCATGGTAATCCACCTTAAAAGTATTACCCTATGCTAAATTGAATGATACATGAAATTGAAAGTTAAAGAATGAAAATGAACAATTTCAGAAGTATTAATCTATGGAAAATTGGTAAATTTATTTTTATTACTTGTAAGAATTGTAAAGTTGAAATCTTTTCTCATATGCTTAAATGTAGATGTGAAATTCATATCCCTCAAAATAACTTCATAAAAAAACTCACTAATAATAAGAATTATTTTCATGATGCATGATGTTATCACTATATAAAACTAGATGAATGCTTTAACTATACTAATTTTAATTTTATTGAAATCCATCAAAATTTCAGTAAAAAAATTTAACAATAAATTAAAAAAATACAATTTAATCTAAAAAGGCGATCTAAAATATCAATCAAATTAGGAAATCATTGATTGAACCATTTACTCAAGTTTGTAAATATGTTTATTCAACATACTGTGTATCCTTGCACAACAAAGAATTAATCTTGAAAAATAGTTAAACATTATATAATGGCATTAAAAAATTATTACTATAGTTAAACATTATATGGAATCTCAAGTCTAAATGATTGATACATCCCAACATTGATTAAATGAAGAGAAATAATTCATGATGTGAATCACTAACATACATAATATTCTTTATAAATCAAACAACTTCAACATCAAGATGATATGAAAAGACATAATATACATTCAAACAACAATATGAAAATCAAAATACATGTGAGATATACATATCAAATATGGAATCTCAAATTTAAATGAGTGATACATTTCAAATCTAATCTGAAAACAAAGAAATCATTAATATTATAAATTATTAGCATACACATAATACATTTTTAAAATAAAACAACATCAACATCAACATTATATGAAAAGGCATAATATATATGAGTGATAATATAAAAATCAATATGTTTCTCAAAAATACTTCTCAAGTTAAATATAAATATGAAATATTAGTTAAAATATACATCAAAACAATCAAATATATATACTTGTCAAAAGCTACTTTAAGTTAGGTCACCACCAAAGCGAGAAGCATCATAGTACCTCTACCATCAAAGCTAGAGGCATTAGTACCTCCTGTTGGAAAATTGATTGTTGTTGATGTCAACTTTAGAGTAAGTCTAGAAGACTCTAGAAGTAATGGGTATAATTGAAGAAGTCTCCAAAGTGGTCTCCTTATGGCGTAACTTTAAACATGGCCCTCATGGGAAGATGTTGTGAAAAAGTCTACAAGAAACCCAGAGGTGTGGTCATGAGGACCGAAGTTGACTGAGGAAAAAAAGGTTGAAGAACATTAAAAGTACATGCAAAACCCTCATGGATGGATATTCCTCGTCATGTCGTTTCCGATGATAGGTGGTACGTCACATAGTTCCTCATGGTTTAGGATTTATGAGGTCTTGAATATGGAAGCCCCTAAAATGTTGCAACATGATGTTACAAGTCATTAATTAAAGGGTAAAATGGTTATAACAGGAAAGTACATGTTGACCCTAAAGTGAAGAAAAAAAGTCACTTGATAAAGTATAAATACACCTTAAGAATCCTTTCTTCTTTACACACAAGTTCAATGCTTATGTATCTTTCAAGTGATATTTTGGTAAAACTTTTTGTAGCGTATACGAGGAAGCAGATTTGAGAAAGAAAGGAGTGTGAAATTCTCAGAGTTGTAGAGAAGGAAGGGTTTCATGAAACACGTCAAGCTACTAATGTCCCACGAGGTGCTCCTATAGATTGTTTATTGATTTTCACATGAGACCGCACGTGATAACAGACATATATCCAGTGAGGCTAAGCCATATTTGAAGAAGGATGCTCGGTTCAGGTTGCAACAAGGTATGATGATACAACAAGGTTGTTACAGAATCTGAAATGGTATGTATCAATTCTTCTTCATGAGTAAAGGTATGCCTTTTATGTGTTTGTTTGAGGCTTGTATCATGGATGGTATGGCACATTATTAAGGCATGTCTTGGAGGTCCTTTTGGTACATGGTTGCATATGGATGAGGTTCATGTCTTGGTGATATTGATACATGCTTGACACATATCATTGGTACATTATGTATGATTGATATGGTTATTGTTAGATGCACATCTTTGTGATATTGTCATATGTTTTAGGCGTATACTTGGTATATGATCTTCGATGTTATGGTGCATACTTGAGGCATATTTTTGAGACATTAACACATCTTGGATACTTGGTATATGGTTTTTTGTATGGTATATGCTTGAGTAATATCTTGGATACATTGGATTATATCTTTGGTATATGATATATGGCATGATTGAGACATATCATGAGTGATATGGTATATGGTTGAGGAACATGTTATGGTACATGTTCTAGTACATGGTTGATGTACATGGTATGGTGATGGTTTTGGTATCCATGTGAGTGGATCTAGTTATAGTTGGTTGATGATCATATATGAGTGACAGATACAGTGACATGTTAGATGATTGGTTGATGAACAATTATAGGTTGATGTGACAGTGATAGTGACAGGTTCAATGACAATGGAAGTTATAGGTTGGTCAGTGGTACTGACAATTTGAGTCTACACTTATATTTCATGGAGAAAATATAGGGAAAGGAAGGGGGTTGTAGCCTCCCTCTAGTTGGTTCCAGAGAACTTAAGGAGTTAGAGCCTCCTTTAGGTTGGATCCTATAAACTATGGGGTTGGAGCCTCCTTTCAATTGTATCTAGAGAATTCAGGGAGTTGTAGCTTCTTTCAGGTTGGATCCTAAAAATAGGGGGTTGGATCCTCCTTGTAGTTGGTGCTGGTTAATTTGGAAGTTGGTGATTCCTATGAATGCAATCTTTGACATATAAGAAATCATTATGGGGTTTTCTCCCATTTGGGTTTCCACATAAATTTTGGTGTACTATGTATCTATGGTTATTTTTTATGCCTTATTGATTTATACTACTCATTCTATATTGATAATATACTACTAATATTCCAACAATTGGTATTAGAGTGGGTCCTTCATAAAAACAGTCTAATCACTCGAAAGAAGATCATGGAGTACACTAAGATTGGAGTACTGTAATTTGATGGACATAACTATGTCGTCTAGAGAAGAAGGATGAAAACATATATACAAGCACATGGATTTGATGTCTGGAAAGCAGTATTATATGGATACAAAAACCTAACACTCCTCCAATAGATAGAGATGGAAAGAAACTCAGTGAAAATAATTCTAGGGCCACAAATGCGATTTTGAATGGCCTAGATCACTTAGTATATGTCAAATCTATGCACTCTGATATGACAAAGGATATTTGGCAAAAATTTTAAAATATTTATGAAGGAGATGTTAAAGTAAAGGGGGATAAGCTTCAAACCTATAGAGGCAAGTTTGAACATCTGAAGATGAAGGAAGATGAGGATAGTGAAACTTAGTTTCTACGAGTTGATGAAATAGTAAATGTCATTAAAGTATTGGGAGAAGAAATGAAAGAATCAATAATTGTTCAAAAGGTACTCAGATCTCTTCTAATGAGTTTTGATCACAAAATTTTATCCCTAGAAGAAAGAGAAGATCTTTCCACGTCAAGCATGGATGAGCTACATGGGATACTTATAGCCTATGAAATGAGGACAGAGCAGGATAATCCACTTAGGAAGGAAGGAAAATTCAAGACATCGAAGAAGAAAAAGAAGAATAAACATGAGCCAAAGTCAAAGCCAAGTTGCAGTTGTAGTGATGATTTAGATGAAGTTGAAGAAATAACCAACTTCGTAAGGAGGATGAAGAGAGGAACCAAAAAGTACAAAGGTATGATTCCCTTAATATGTTTTAATTTTGGTAAAATTGGTCATTATGCTTCTTAATATCCTTATTTTAAAAGGTAAGATAGTGATGAAGAATAATCTACCAAGAAAGAAAAGAATTATAAAAAGGGACACAAGAGAAGAAACAAAAATAAATTCTTCAAGAAAAGTCTCTACTCAAAGGAGGACAATTCCTCATCATATGAGGATGATGATAGCGACTGTGACTCAAAAAATGTACTCTTTATGGATTTTGAAAATGATGAAGAGAATTATGAAGAAGAAGGTGAGGTATATCTTGAAGCAGAACTAATTAGCACCTTAAGACAACTAAATAAATAAAGGAAGAAAAATAAATCACTCAAGGGAGAATTACTCAAGATGAAAAAAAGTTATCAAACTCCTAAATCTAAAGAAGGTCGACAGATGATTATGAATCTAAAATTCCAAGTTGAATATGCAAGAAGCATTGAATAAATACTTAGAAGCCAGATGGAAGAGAATGAAAAAGAGAAGGAGAATTAGAAGTAAAAATCATTTCTCTAAGGAAGGAAATTCAGAAAAGAGATATGCAAAAGAACAAAACCAAAACACTGTATGAAATCATCAGTGCTCAAAGGAAGTATCATGTGAGGTTTGGACTACGATACAACCAAACACATATGAAGAATGGTTCAATCTCTATGACTACAGAAGAGGAATAAGAACAAAAGACTTATGCAGAAGTCACCAAAGGATTCACCAATAAGGAAGAATGTAATCCTTGATATGAGAATGATGAATAAGAAAATTACAGAAGGATGGCACCATCTAGAAGAACCGACTTTCAGAATTAATAACCAACCATGGAAAGAAATCAAGAATAAAACTACAAAGAAACACCACCATTCATAAGATCTCCCATGTATCAAACTATCTTTCTTGGTTCATGTTATTCCTATAATAATTTTGGGCACAAAGATATAAACTGCAAATCTTATGCTAAGATTAGAAGCAACTATCAAGGTCACCCTAGAACCAATCATATTAGAAAGCCTCATGGAGCACATAACAAAAACTATAACAGTTTTGGGTCACTAGAAGATGAAGTGGAATGCTACAAATGCAACAATTTTGGGTATATGGAAAATGATTGAAGGTCAACAATTCCTTCAAAAGTACTAAAGCAATATTTCAAAAATTATGAAAAAGGACCATCAAGAATTTGGATAAGGAAGCGGGATAACATAAATACTAAAGAATATTCCCTTTCACTACAATCCCAAGTCAAAAGAATTCATTGGTACATTGACAATGGTTATTCAAAGCATATGACATTTGACAAGAATAGATTTATAACACTCGGGAAAGAAAGAGATGGATTAGTTTTGTTAGGGAATGAGAACTCAACCAAAATAATCTTGGAAGTAAGGATGATAAGGAAGAAAATGTCCTACATATCAAAAACATGAAACATGATATGCTAAGTGTGAGTCAAATGTGTGATCAGGGACATATAATTTTATTTGACTTTGAGAAGTGTGAGATAAGGAAAGAAGGATCAATCAAATTGGTGGCTACAACAGTAAGAACTCCAAACAAAATATACATATAAAATGAGATTGAAAAAGAAACATTTTTCTTGGGAAGTGAAAATGAAAGTTGGTTTTGGCATAGAAGAATGGAACACATGAACTTTGACAATCTGGTCAATATTAGAAGAAAGGAAGTAGTAACATAAATGTATAAAATGTCAAAATCATCAAGTACTATGTGCAATCATTTCTTACATGGAAAATAGACAAGAATGAAATTCATATCAAAGTAATAATCTAAAACAAATCCATTGGAAACTGTGCACACTAATCTATGTGGACCAATGAGAACAAAAGGACTAAACAACAAACAATACTTCATGCTACATATTGATCACTATACAAGAATGATTGCAGTGTATTTTCTTAGAAAGAAATCAGAGGCATTCATAAATATAAAAATATTCAAGGAGATGGTTGAAAAAAAAATGGATTTGAGAATTAAGTAGCTAAGTGTTATAACCCTAAATTTCTCTACACATGCATTCTTGGCATCTAGCCCTCTTACTTGCTATTTTTTCCAAGCCATCACTGAGTTTCTCTTCTTAAAAACCCTATTTTTAAAGATATACACGCCCTGCACCATTATTGCCCGCGTATGTATGCTTGATGCACCACTACAACCCACGTACATATGCTAGCTCCACCACTACAGCTCGCGTATACTCGCAAAAGTTGCAAAAAATAAAAAGTTGTAAGGAATTACTTGAGATTACGGGATATTGGGTAGTTTTCCAACTAATCCACCGCCTATAGCCCATCACCCAACCGAATAACCATCCATTTTTCATATACAAGGAGGTCTTGGGGTCTCATTCCACATGTAGGCATAAGAACAGTGAAAATCTTCCCATTTCACATCCCCTCCTTGTCCCAAGAAATTGCAACTATCTTGTGAGAATTGCCTCAGAATTCCCTAATTTTCCCTTTTTTCCTCCATCATAAACCCATTTAATTTCCCTAGAGGGAGGTTTAGAGGAGAAATATATGCCAAGGAGCACTTGGATCTTGGTGAAGAAGAGCCTGGACCAGGTTTGTGGATTAGTAGCCGACCTTGTTGTAAGTGATCATTCTATTATCAATAAACGATGTACTTTTCCTATCCCAAATTATGGCATGTTGAATGTTTCCATTTTATTTATGTTTTTATTCTAATGTCTAACCCTTATTGATATATGAAATGCATGCTTGTAGTTTTTTGTTTGTCTGTTTGTGAATGTAGGTCAACCTTGGGAGGAGGCTTGCAGTCAGTGAAGCTATCAATCACTAGAGGATTGTCACCGAACGCAGAGTAAAGGTACAGTTACCTGATACTTCTCATTTTTATTTTTCATGTATGATTTTGGGATATGTTTGGGGTAGTTAGAGAAGTAGGAGACTTTTAAATGGTTATTGATCTGCCTACATTGTAAACCCCGGTGTAGCCATAGGGAGGCTTTCCCCACTAGAAGAACTAGCGACCATACTAGGGAATCCTCTAGGGTTTTAGGGAATTTTTTGCGTGTTTGATTGGTTTTAATACCTTTTGAGTTTCTGTGAGTCTATTGATTCTTTTAAGGGATTTTGGTCACCTGTTGGTACCATACCAGTTCTCCCTGCCTTGTCAGACAGTTTGTTTCACTTCTTTTTTTGAGAAATTACATAGGTGTACATGTCATATAGTGGGTCAGCCCACGTACATACACGCCCTGTCTAGTAAATAGCATGCATACATACACAGGCTGCTGAAACAACATTAGCGTACCTGGTTCAAGGAACTGTTTTTGAAAAAGAGGAAGCCATCCTCTTTTTTGATTGAGGTTTTAATTCTCAGAGTTTCTTGATAAAGTCAAGTGTCTTTGTTTTTACAACGATAGCTTGGGTTAGATGTCAGTTTTCTTATCTTTTTAAAGATTTCTTGTGTTTATTTCAAAAGGGTTTTAGGTGAGTCTTTGAGTTTTTGATCATCCTGTTTGGTGTCTTTAGTGACTCCCTGTGATCTGTAGTGGGCCAGAGGTTAGTTTCAGTCTTGTCTTGTTTTTCACTTTTTCCCCTTTTGTTTGCTTTAAAGAAAAGAAAAAAAGATTTATTTTAAGTTTTTCTTGTTTGAAGCATTTTCGAAAAAAAAATAAAATATGTTTTTCTTAGTTTGGTAAAGTAGTTTCAATTAGTTATCTTACTTGTTAGGAAAAAGAGTTCATTTTTTAAGAACACTAAGTAGCTCATAGTCAAGTGAAATTTTGTTTTTGGTCTTCCTTTTAAAGATCTTGAGAAAAAATTAGTTATGAAAAGTTGTTTTAAAGAGTTAGTTGCAAATTTTTATTGTTAACTAGAAGTAATTTTTCTTTCAGTTTCGTTTATTTCTCCTCCTTCATCTCCCATACACATCACTAGTTTCATTACCATTTCCTTGAATTAAAACAAGCCATTTAAAACGAACGCTAATTAAAAATCAACTAGACTTTATGTTTGTAGGGTCAATCAACTAGTTTAGGCTAGAGCCTTGAATTAGGTTGGAGAGGAAACTCTTCAAGGCTTATAAACAAACATTGGAGTTAGATCTAGGGAGTGTAAAAAGTCCAGTGAAGTGTAAGTTATCTGGGACCCCCCTCTAACACAGGGGATAAACATGAGGTCGTTCAAGGAAGGGTAGTGGATATAACCCCTCCAAAGTCAAACCAACCATAATGGGGAACACATATTGAGGACTTATCATGGGATACTGTCGGTTGCATTTTCCTATGGAGCTTTGTGTACCTCGAATCCGTTTGAGATCCTCAATTGTCTTCTGGACCACTTGCTTTCGATACCCTAGATAGGTTTTAGACATGTTATCCTGCTCATTGTAGTCCACCCGACTATTGATTGTACCTTCCTGGTGACTGTTTATGAGCTTGCAACTTAGTTGCCTTGATTCTAGGGACTTACAAAGGTGACTACGGGGGTATACCGTAGTACCTAGGGTAGACGTTGGACCACTCTTTGCAGAGTATACCTGGAGGGTTCTTCCGTGTTCGAGTTTCACTTGCACCGGTAAGTTTCTCTAGTGTTGGTTGGCATAATTGTTCTTCCAGCTAGATAGTGGTTTTCTTGGTTTATCTTGTAGTAAGTTTTCTAGGTGTGTTTGTTTTTAAACGTTAGTAAAATTCTTATTGTGTCATTGATCTTTTCACAAGGTGGGAGATCAAGAGATTTTTCGGTCGCGAAGGCTTTAGGGCCTGCTACCGGTTACATTAGAGCCACCACCGCCACCATTATGGAGAATAATTGACCAGCAAGGGTCATACGAAGCAATCAGGCCACAATAAATTGTGCCTAAGCCTGCTCCGAGAGGAGATTACTTGAATTCAGAGGAACCTAATATTTTTTACCTTGGAGCAGAAGATCTCAGGCTAGCCAACACTCCAATCACTAAATTGTTTGTGCCAATCTTGGTACAAGTTGTCCCTCTGAGGGTAACACCTTATGAGCATCAGATAGTATTGTAAGTAGCTATAGAAGCAACTGATGCTACTTCATTTGGGAGTCCTCATACTACCTTAACGGATTCCCCTACAGGGGGTATTTTGCCTCCTAACCCACCTTCGTCAGTCTATACCACAATGGTCTCAACCACCTCTACTTCAGGTAGTGCTCTGATGTTTTCTTCTTTGGCGACCACTGCTCCGTTCACACAGAGTGCGATGGGCCCTCCATTTTCATATGGGATTCTTGGCTTTGATATGAAATCCGTCCTTACCTACTCCACCCTACAAACCATGGTTCTGGAGGAAGGGAGCTCAAATTATCCTTTGCAAGGGCCCATGGGGGGCACCTCATCCACCTATAATGCTATCATTTATGGTGGGGGTCATATACCTCTTTCGTCCCCCTCAATGGTGCTTCTCAGCCACCCATCGGGTCAAGCACAGACTACATCTTGTTTGGAGTAGGAAGTCTAGGACCGTCTTATTACACCACATCGGTGGGATCCATGTCGTTCTCTTTGTTTTATGCTTTTGGTAATAACAATTTTTCGTCAACTGCCATATCGGCCAGGGGAAACCCTGTTTTTGGACAACAGAATTCTGTGCAGGGTACTATTCCTACACAGGGGGAAAGTACAATAGTTTTCTCCTCACAAGGTCTTTGCAATCCTTGGCAGGGATCAGTTACCTCGTTAGGGATGTTGGTCAGGGGCAACCCCTTCCATGTTCAATGGAACCCTGGGTAGGACTCAGTACCTATCCCATCGGATCGACAGGGGGAAACCCCTTCTAGAATATTTGGAACACAACTTCGAGAGAAATACTCGCGCAACCTTCATCGTCCAATTATGGGAATTGTTCGATGATGTCCTAAAAAAAGTAGTATCTGTACATTGGCCAAGGCCATGGTGTTTACCAGAACCCTGGTCAGTAACCCAACTTTTCTTAGCAACCTGGTGCTAATCAAACTCCAGACTCCCTTTTTCCTGTACATAGTACCCATACCAAACTACCAGTTCTGGAAACATTACATTTTCCAAACTTGTTAAGGTTGCTTAACAAATTGATTTGTCATGATCCACATTGGCCCCCCATGCCAACTAAGTTTTCCTCGGATTTTCCAAAATTCGAAGGAAAGCCTGGCAAAGATGCGGGTGATCACGTGACAACTTTCCACCTATGTTTCTCATCAGACTTGTTGTGAGACGTCTCCGTATAGTTGTGCCTATTTCAATGCACTCTTTTTAAGGGTTCTGCGAAATGGTACATTGAGCTCGACTGCTCAAGATACTCTTACTTTAGCTATTTGGCGATGGTTTTCCTAAACCATTTCCAACTACCCGTGAGATATGATGTTGGCATCAAATTGTTGGACAACTTTGAGTAGACTAAGGCCGATCATATCTCGGATCACATCCGAGAATGGCGACGTTGAAAGAGATTGATGAAGGTATAGGTCCCACCGGATTTCCTATTCAAGTGGTTCCCGAAGTCTTTGGTACCTGAGTTATCCAAGGACATTGCAACTTCGGGAGTGTTTTCAGAGGAGGAGGCAATAATAAAAGCTCAACAATTTGAACTGATATACTCTCAGTCTGGATTACTCTATTAGATTTTTCCAGATGCGCCATAGTCCATCCTTGACAAGGCCAAAAAAAAGTATGGACCACATGCCGATGGTATAGTTGGTTCAGCACAAGGAAAGTCCACGGATCAGTTGTCAAATCAATTGCAACAATTCTCGATAGAGTAGACAGCGGCCAGCCAGACCTCAGGTTTGGATGTTCCCCCTACTCAAACGTCAGATGTACATAATGTGCAGTCGATGAACCCAAAGGCCAACTAGCAGCCTGACGGAAAGAAAAAGAAATGAAAGAAGAAGGGAAAGGGGGATAAGAAACCCAACAACAATGATGGTGGGGGAAACACAGAGAAGAAAAAGTCGAAGTATCTGTGTAAACTTTTCACAAAAGACCATCCGACTCACCTATGCCCTTGACTTGTGGAGGCCCAGAAGTTATTGGCGCAACAACAACCTATTTTGTTAACAAACTCATTTCCTCATGTGAAAAATATGAATCAAGCCTCTTCAAGCGTGGATGGGGAAAGTTAGGGACCCCCTGCATCTTCCAGTAATCCCTCAGCCATGAATGTTTACGTGATGAAAGGTGATGCTTACATAGAAACTAGGGTGCATGATTACAAAATGTTGGAATCTATCGAAAAGGGTAAAGAAGACGTAAACCCATCTGTTCCTCTCCAAATTGAGAAGATTATGGGTGAAACAATGACACGGATCTCGAAAGGGGCGTTCAAGAAAGCTTCTCCCAATACAAATGCAAGGGTTGCCCAGAACTACTCTGTGGTGGAGGATTTGTCACAAACCCCTTGCATGATGTCTATTTTGGAGGTCCTCTAGAGCTTCCCTTCATAGAGAAAGGCTCTGTTATCCACCTTGGGTTCTACAGAGACTTGTAACCCGGGAACGATCATTCTTGATACGACTGACTTAAAACCTCGTCTCCCTTACCAAATTGTGTTTCAAATAGTAGTGGCTTAGCCCATGAAATATTTTAACCAGAACATTTTTTGTACGGTGGTTGATGAGGGTTCCTTAAAATGTGTGATGTCATTGGCGTGTTGGAAGGCCGTTTGCCAACCCGTTTTGTGTCTGTCACCTACTTTGCTTACTGATTTCGACGGTTGTTCTTTCAAACCACATGAAATCATCCCTTCTTTCACTGTGAAATTAGGAGGGAAGACCGTGTGCGTCGAAGTTGAAGTGGTCGATGTGCCTCTTGAATACAACCTTCTATTAGGAAGGAGTTGGACCTATGGTATGCATGCAGTGGTTGCCACATTTTTCCAAGTATTTTTATTTCCACACGAGGGTTGGATCATATCCATTGATCAATTTTATTTCTCCCATCCTGACCCTTCATCAGGGGAATTCATGGTCCCAATGATTGATAACCCTCAGCCTAACGTCATCAATGTAGGGGTTGGTTTATGCCCACTGTTGATGGGTAATTTTTATTACCCACCTCCTTCTTGCGATGTCAATCTTATATTGGCTGCCCCCGACCAGCCTAGGCATTATATTTTTCAAGTGTCGTCATTCTGAACAACTTACTTTCATGATCCATGGACTCTTCCTTCCGCATCAGCCATGATTGAAGGGATAGGGAATTCTGGCATGGCCATGCACTTGTCCATGGAAGAAGTTTCATACACTATTGTCCAGTAAGCTTCCGCCAACCCCGATCCGACTCCCACACAAGATTTAGATCCAGTTCTCGAGCCTATCTGGGCTCAAGGTTCCGTCACCACTACAAATTATGTAGACTTGGTCTTGTCCTCTGACGAGGTGATTATAGAGGCATTGACTGGTCTGGACAGACCCTGGGATGATCTCCATCACAGATCTTGTTTCCTCCCAGATTTAAGAAGAATAGAGGTCGGTGAATTCATGTTGACTATGACTGGAGATAGTTCTTGTCCTATTAATCCTCTGGTTACACACACATTTTATGCCGAGGGTAATATGGAAACTATCGCTGAAATGATACCTATTGACATCTCCAGAACCTTGCATCATAGATAATGTTTTCGTGAGAGTGGACTGCTCCCTAGAAGATATTCAGAGCTATAATGACTTATTTAAGGAATTAAGGGACGTTTTTTCCTAGTCTTACGAGGAAATTCTACACATCGATCCAAGAATCATTAAACATGAGATAACGACTTATCCTAACACCAAGCTGGTTCGGTAGAAGCTTCATCCAATGAATCCTTAGAAATCTTAAACTATTAAGGTTGAAGTGGAGAAACTTTTTAAAGATGGTTTCATATACCCCATATGGTTGATGCAATGGGTGTCAAATCCCATTCCGATTAACAAAAAACAAGGTACAATTTGAGTGTGCATGGACTTTCGTGACTTGAACAAGGCTTGTCCAAAGGATAATTTCTCCACCCCATTCATTAATCAGACTGTCGATGAATGTGCAGGATGTGAGGTATTTTCATTCATGGATGTTTTTTCGGGATACAACCAGATTGAGATCAAACCTGAGGACCAACATAAAACATCTTTTATCTATCTGTGGGGCACATTTTCTTATCGTAAGATGCCTTTTGTCCTAAAGAATGTTGGAGCCACCTTTTAGTAGGCCATGTCTTTTTATTTCCATGATATTAGACATATAGTCTAGGCTTATCTCGATGATCAAGCATCATTCTCTCGCAATAGGTCTAATCATCCCACACACCTCCAAATAATCTTTGAACAATGTCGCTACTATCGGATTCGCTTGAATCCCAACAAGTGCAGTTTTTGGGTGACGTTTCATAGGTTTCAAAGTTTCGAAAATAGGGATCATGGTTGATCCTCTTAAGGTTGAGGCGATAGTTTAGTTTCCTCCCCCGTGCACAGTCCCCCAGCTTCAAAGATTATAGGGGAAAGTGAACTTTCTTCAGCGTTTTATCACAACCTAAGTCAAAATCACTAAAGGGTTCATGCGTTTATTGAAAAAGAGAGTCCCTTTATATTGGGACGAAGCCACTCAACGCTCTTTTGAAGCCTTGAAATGCGCCCTCACGTCTTCCCCTTTGCTTCGACCTCCTAATTATAATAAATACTTCTTGTTGTACTTGGTCGTCATAGAGTCGACCATCGATATGGTCTTGGTTCAAGAGGATGATCTGCTAGAGGATCATGTGATTTAGTACCTGAGCCGAGGCCTGGTTTGGCCATAACTCAACTACTCCCACATTGAGAAACTTTCATTGGCAGTAGTGCATGATGTCCAACGGTTCCGTCATTATATCCTTCTTCGCAAGACCACCATCGTTCCCATTGTGAATCCATTTCAATATGTGTTGACATGACGCGTCATTGGCAGAAATATCAATAGATGGATTGTAATCCTCTAGGAATTTGACTTGGATTTTGTTTCCGTGAAATCCAAAAAGTCATTGGTCTTTGCGAAACTCATTTCAGAGCTTTTGGTCGAATCAAGTGATGTTACGCCTAAAGAATCACCTATTAAAGGAGATCTCTTTCTGATCGCATCTTCAGACCCCTAGTATGGAGATATACTAGTTTGTCTCCAGACTTTGAAGTGACCTACTTCTTCTTCTCGCGAAGAGCGTCGACGAAATCACCATCAAACATGAAACTATCTCATAATCAAGGACACTTTGTATCGTCGAGGTGTAGATTTCATTCTTCGCTGGTGATTTATACATGAAGAATTAGAAGTTGTTATTAACGACTTCCACACTGGAGCATGTGGTGGTCATTTGTCTAGGTTGGAAACAACCCAAAATATTTTATGAGTCGATTAATTTTGGCCTACATTAATCAAGGATTGCGTCAAGTCGGTCAAGAAGTTCCACCCGTGTCAGATCTTCTCTTAGAAGATGAGGGAACATCCTGCTCCCATGTTTCCCTTCATTGTTGTTGGTCCTTTCACAAAGTGGGGGATTAATTTTACCACATGCCACCCAAATTCATCCAAGGGGCATCCTTATATCATCGTAGCGGTAGAATACTTCACAAAGTGGGTTGAGGTTATGCCAACATTTAACAACAATGTTGAAACAACAATTCTCTTCATTTTTAACTAGATAGTAGCAAGGTTCAGCATCCCGAAGGAGATTGTCATTGACCATGGAAATCACTTCCAGAACAAAATGATTTCTAAGTTAACATAAAAGCTTGGGTTGAGGCAAGAGCATTCATCACCCTACTACCCACAAGTGAATGGTCAAGTGGAGGCTTTTTTAATATCCCCAAGGACGAGCCCTGTTGTAATCATGTTTATGAATTGTAAATCATGTTTTGTAGGCTAGTGAGACAAGTATTGATAAGCTGGTGGGATTATGTGTTTATTACGTCGGAGAGCCTAAGTGTCAAAGGTCGGGATCCTGTTTTTGTATATGTAATATGTAGAACACTAATAAAGATTAAACATCATTCCATGCAGACTGACCATGAAGAAAGAGTGATGGGGGACTAAGCTTCCATAAGGTGGGTAAGGGAAAAGGGGCTAAAAGGTTGGAGAGAGAGGCTAAGTGTTGAGCCTAGGGGCTAAGATTAGGGGATTAAGTCCTTAGGAATAATAATTTATTATTAATCCAAAATTTATGTGAAAGGTATGTCTTTATCCTAAGTTCCTGGAAGGGGGAATGTGTGCAAGAGGGAACGCATGATGATGGAATGCATGTAGCCTCATGGGCGACATGTGTCGGACTAGGCACATGCAATTTAACTGAATAATTGAGGTGAGATGGGGGTTGGTTCTCCATTTTTTCGTCCACTATCTGAGATGAGGGATCTCTGCATATGAGTTCAGTAAGCCTCACAAATCTCTAAAACAAAAAGCCTGTGATGTTTTCTTGAGGAACCAATACACCTTTACCCAA
>JASDQU010502841.1:0-26397 GCA_032191745.1 Picea mariana | reverse complement strand
GAAAAGCATCCATGTGGTGGGATCAACTAGTGAAGGTGCAACACATTAGAGAGAAATATATCACTTGGAAAGAATTTAAGAGGTATTTTTAGAAGAAGTATTTGACTAAGAGATATTATGATAGAAAGATGAAGGAGTTCTTTGAACTCAAGCTAGGTAGCATGACCATTGATGAGTATGAACGTAGGTTTTTGGAATTGTTGAAGTATGTTTCATTCATAAAAGAAGAAATTGTCAAGATTCAAAGATATCTGAGTGGACTGTCACCTTCCATCAGTGACAAGATCTAGTATGATGACCCTAAGACCATGGAAGAAACGATAAGAAGAGGGAAATTGTTATATGAGTAGAAAAGAGAAAATCCTACCTTTCGGAAGGCTTGGGACGACCAGAATAAGTTCAAGAAAGAATAGAGGAAGAAGGGAAACAAACCTCCCTTTCTCAGAAATAGTCCTCAAGGAAAACCATCATTTAGAGAGCCAAGAATGGATGAAGTAGGGGAACAAAGGCCAATATAGACGCCCATTCAGAGTTGGGGCTATCAGGGAAAACAAAGTATAGAGATTGTCCCCACAAAAATGGAAAAGTGAGAGTTTTCCATAATGTTCAACGAGCTAAAACAATGGAGGACATGGGAAATATAATGCAAAGGATCTATGCATCCCTGGACAAAAAGAAAGATGAATTTCAATCTCACATGATTGAAGTAGAAGGTATGACTAACAACCAACCATTTACTATTTTAATTGATTCAAGGGCTATCCATAGTTATGTAGATCCTAGAGTGGTGGAAAGTTTGCAATTGTTAAGAATCAAACATGAAAATTCTTGGTTAGTGCAGCTGGCTACAGGAACCAAGAGAAAAGTCATTGAGTTAGTTAAGTCATGTCTAGTGGATATGAAGGGACTGAGCAGAAAGGTTGAATTGAATATTTTTCCTTTAGGTTCTTATGATTATCTAATTGGGATGGACTGGTTGGACCATTACCATTCCATCTTGGATTTTCGTAACAAGGCATTCACTTGCCTAGATGATGTAGGGAATCGGAAGACAGTCCAAGGAATTCCGAGAGCTATTGCTATTAGAGAAATCTCAGCAATGCAGTTGAAGAAGTGCTACAAAAAAGGTTGTCAATTATTTGAAGCCCATGTGGAGGAAAAACCTAAGGATAAGGTGTCAAGTATTGGAGATCATGTTGTGCTAAAGGATTTTGAAGATGTATTTCAAGAGGTACCCAGATTACCCCCGAAGAGAGATATTGACTTCTTTGTAAACATGATGCCTAGAGAAACTCCTTACAGAATGAGTACGCTAGAGCTGACAGAGTTGCAATTTCAACTTGAAGAGCTTCTGAAGAAGGGGTACATAAGCCCAAGTGTGTCACCTTGGGGATATTCAGTCCTATTCATGAAGAAGAAGGATGAAACACTGAGATTATGTATCGATTTCAAACAATTGAACAAAGTGACTGTAAAGAACAAATATTCTCTGTCGAGGATCAATGACCTCTTCGATCAGTTGAAGGATACAAAGATATTTTCGAAGATAGATCTCAGGTCCGGATATCACTAGGTAAGGATAAAGGATGAATACATCAGCAAGAACGCCTTTAGAACAAGGTATGGTCATTACGAGTTCACAGTGGTTTCGTTTGGGTTGTCGAATGCACTTGCTATTTTTATGTGTCTGATGAATGGTGTATTCAGCGACTATCTAGACAAGTTTGTCATAGTATTCCTGGATGAAATTCTGGTGTATTCCAAGTTGGAGGAAGAGCATGAAAAATATATAAGGATGGTGTTGCAAGTACTAAGAGAGAACCAACTGTATGCCAAGTTGAGAAAATGCTCGTTTTGTCAGGAGCAGATCCATTACTTGGGGCATATTATCTTGAAGGATGTGATAGTTGTAGATCCTGAGAAGATTGAAGCCATTAGAGAATGGTCAGTGCCAAAGAATGTGACATAAGTCAGATCCTTTATGGGATTAGTTGGTTATTACAGAAGGTTTATCATAGGGTTCTCGAAGATAGCTCACCCTATCACTTCCTTGCAAAGGAAGGAGAAGAAGTTTCAGTGGACAAAGAATTGTGATAAAAGCTTTCAAAAATTGAAGCAATTGTTAGCCAGTGCTCCAGTCTTGAGGATTGTAGATCCAAATGAAGATTTTGTGGTGTGCATTGATGTGTGCAAAGAAGGACTAGGAGGGGTCCTGAGTCAAAATGGATTTGTAATTTTTTATGAATCCAAAAAGTTGAAAGAACATGAAAGGAACTATGCCACTCATGACTTGGAGTTGGAAGCCATAGTACATGGTCTAAAGAAATGGAGGAATTAACTCATGGGAAAGAGGTTCGAACTGAGAAAATACCACAATGGTCTGAAATATATGTTTGATCAACCAACCTTGAATGCTAGGCAGAGTAGGTGGATGGAGTTTCTGTGTGAGTACGATTTTGATATCAAGCATATCAAAGGGAAGGAGAATAAAGTGGTTGATGCACTCAGCAGGAGAGTACATGAATTTTATGCTACAACCATTATCATGTACCAAACTGATATTAAAAGCATAATTTTGGAAGATGCAAATGCAAATTTGTAGTACATGGAGCTGGTAGAAAAGCTACAGCAAGGTGAGATGCCATAGAAAGTGGAAAATTATAAATTGGAAACTGATGGAACACTTCTGTACAAAAACATAATTTATGTACCTAATTTCCAGGACTTGAAACGTATGATTTTGCATGAAATGCATAATGTCCCTTATGCAGGGCACCCTGGATATCAGAAAACCGTGGCAATAGTCAAGAGCCATTACTTTTGGCCAGGTATGAAGAAAGAGATTGTTGAATAGATCACCAGATGTATGGAGTGCCAGAAGGTTAAAGCTGAGCACAGACACCCAGCAGGGTTGCTGCAACCTTTACCCATTCCTGAGTGGAAGTGGGAAGTGGTGACAATGGATTTCATCACAGGATTGCCCAGAATAGGCAAGAAGAATGATTCAATTATGGTGGTGGTGTAAAAGATTACGAAAGTTGCCCATTTCATTCTATTAAAGACTAATCTCAAGGTAATGGATGTTGCTGACAACGTTTTGAAGGAAATAGCATGCTTGCATGAAATCCCTAAGACAATTGTGTCTGATAGAGACTCGAAATTTACCTCAAATTTTTGGAAGGGGTTTTTCAAAGGATTCAGAATGAATCTGAACTTTAGCACAACTTATCATCCTAAGTCTGATGGGAAGACAGAGAGGGTGAACAAAGTAATAGAAGACATGCTAAGGATGTATGTGATGGAAAAACCATCGAAATGGGAAGACTACCTGCACTTGGTAGAATTCGCCTACAATAATGGGTATCAAGCATCATTGAAGATGAGCCCATTTGAAGAACTTTATGGCAGAAAGTGAAATACTCCAGTAAGATGGGATAATCCAACTGACAGGGCAGTAGTTGGGCCTGATTTGCTCAAGGAAATGGAAGAACAAATGCTAAAAATTAAGCAGAATTTAAAGGTTGCCCAAGACAGGCATAAAAGTTATGATGATAAGAACAGAATCCACATAGAGTTTAAAGTGGGAAATTATGTTTTCCTGAAAGTAAAATCCAATAGAAGTTCCCTGAAGCTGAGAAACTGCACCAAGTTGGTAGCCATATGTTGTGGGCCATTTGAAATCCTAGAAAGGATTGGGCCAGTTGCATATATGCTTGCATTACCTACATCCATGAATGTACATAATGTGTTTCATGTTTCATTGCTTAAGAAATATATACCTGATGCTAATCATGTAATTGATTGGAATGTGATTCAGGTGGAACAAGAAGGTGTCCTGGAAGTGCATCATGTGTGCATATTGGACCGAAAAAACAAATAGCTTCGATATTGAGCCATAGGGCTTGTAAAGGTCTAGTGGACCTGGTACAGTCCCGAGGACGCGACTTGGGAACATGAAGATGCTATGCAGGCAGAATATTCACATCTTTTTGAATATTTTGGAAATCTTGTTGATGCTGTGTAAAAGTTGCACTTAGGACAGTGCAAAAATAAGGGGAGGGGATTGTAATATCCCCAAGGATGAGCCTTATTGAAATCATGTTTATGAATTGTAAATCATGTTTTGTAGGTTGGTGAGCCAAGTATTGATAAGCTGGTGGGGTTATGTGTTTATTAGGCCATAGAGACTAAGTGTCAAAGGCCAGGAGCCTGTTTTTGTATATGTAATCTGCAGAACACTAATAAAGATTAAACATCATTACATGTAGATCGACCACGAAGAAAGAGTGATGCGGGACTAAGCTTCCACAAGGTGGGTAAGGGAAAAGGGGTTGAAAGGTTGGAGAGAGAGGCTAAATGTTAAGCCTAGGCATTAAGCTTAGGGGTTTAAGTCCTTAGGAATAATAATTTATTATTATTCCAAAATTTATGTGAAAGGTATGTCTTTATCCTAACTTCCTGGAAGAGGGAACGTGTGCAAGAGGGAACACATGCTGATGGAGCACATGTAACCTCATGGGCAACATGTGTCGGCCCAGGTACATGCAATTTAACCAAATAATTGAGATGAAATGGGGGTTGGTTCTCCATTCTGTCGTCCATTGTTTGAATCGATGGATCTTTGCGTTTGAGTTCAGTAAGCCTCATGCAGCTCTGAAACCCGAAGCTTGTGATGTTTTCTTGAGGAACCAATATACCTATGCCTGAACTATTGATTTTTTGTTCAACCTCTATGTGAATTTCTTGCCACACATCCTGCAAATGAGTGTTACCTGAACCATGTTGTGTTTTAGTGGCCTATTGTTGTTTCTTGTTTACACACCCCATTTTCTTGTTGTTGTTGTCACCCGTGAGTTAGCCGAAAGATGTTGTTGTTGTCACTTATGAGTGGACCAAACGATGATGTCATTTCTATTATATGGAACTTGTGGGAATTGAATTGGGAGCTGGTGGAAGAACTGGGTTGTCAGACCTGTGGTAGAAGAGACAAGTAGTCAGGCCTATGAGAAACTCTCTCTAGGTGAGGGAGTTTGTTGGGGAGTTGGTTTCTTCCAGAGAGAGTCTAGCACCATCTACGGAGCTCTGAGAATTCCTAATCCGGCCCATTGTCAAGGCCCAAAGGAGAGGTGAAGCACCGATGGACTGTGCTTGTGAATGTGTATACTCCTGGGCAAAACAAGCATGTGAGGAATGAGGGTCCGTGAGTAGTGGGCGTAAGAAGGCTCCTAGGGAGAATCCTTCTGATTGCTCTATGCATTTTTTCTGTAACCTCAGCCTAGTATAGGATTCCCTTACCTTGGGTGGAGCTTAATCCCATCTCGGCGGTGACCCACTGTTGAGAGTGATGAGCAGTGAGGTCTAAGGCTGGGAGGTTTGTGGAAATTCTGCACGTGGTTGGTGGAGTTACTACAGTTTCAAAGATAAGTATATGCATGTGTTTAATTTCAATTAAAATGCATGTTTGCGATTCTTGCAATATTATCATGTATTCCACTGCGATGATATTTACTGTTGATTCCATTAATTTTGTATGTTAGCAGTAATTATATGTTTACTCTGTTAATCCATTTAAATTCATTTAAATGCATACTATATAAGTATGAGAATGTCTCCATGTAGTAGAATTGCCCAACAAGTGGGTTGATGGCCGGGGACGTTACAGTTGTGACCAAGTCCCTCAAGACTATTCTACAGCAAACAATCAATTCTTCCAAGTAAAATTGGCATTTGATGTTATACTTGGCATTATGGGCTTACCGAATGTCTGTAAATACTACCACCAGTTTCTCACCTTTTCAACTCTTTTACGGGATGGAAGTAGTCTTTCCTATAGAGTGTCACATCCTATCTTTAAAGTTGGCAAAAGAGTTATTGCCAAACACTTCACCGCTTGAATAACTCCTATTATATATCAAGCAGCTCGGTGAGCAATGTCATGATGCAACCTTGGCAAACGAGGCTCACAAGAAACTATTCAAGTGTCAATATGATTGTTTTGTTCATCCTCGAATTTTCTTTGAAGGCGACCTTGTCCTAGTCTACGACAAAGATAAGGATCCCCTAGGGGCAGGCAAGTTCAAACCCATGTGGTTCGGACCTTACATCATGAAAGAGGTCTTAAATAAGGGTTCTTATCGTCTGGTTGATTTTGATGGAAATGATTTGGCAGAGCCTAGAAATGGGCTCTACCTCAAGAAGTATTACTCGTAGGTTGGTCTCCTGGGTGAATTCTTGTACATATGTATAGTTCTTATACAATTGTTTTCTTTTGTCTTTTTGTTGTATGGACATGTCATTATTTATGTCATATTTTCACTGTAGCAGATGTCAAGTGAATCAGAGGTGTTCATTGGATTCGCAGATGGCACTAGCTGACACACTCGGAGGCTTTCTTCTGCATCTTGGGTGATTTTCACGCCTCAAGGCCAGTTGGTATCCTCTGGAGGTATCTTTCTGGGTGACGCCAAAAACAATGTCACTGAGGACAATGCAGTAGTAGAGTTGCTTTGTGATGCTTTGTAGTATGGTATCTCTTACCTCTGGGTCTACTTAGATTCTTAACTGGTTGTGTCCCAGTTAAATGGGGTTTACCACGTTTATGATCTTACTTTACACCAACACTTCCTTAGGGTATGTCTCTTAGAATGTTTCTTTGATTACATTATGTATATCCATGTTCCTTGGAGATTAAATCGAATGAGAGATACTCTAGATAATTAAGTATTAGATTGGCATGTTGCACACACATAAAAATAAGCACACACATACACATGTACATACATTTGTAAAGAAATGTGATCCATAAGAAATCAAGATGTATATATATATATATATTTAAACTCTCAGAGTACATAGGTGGGTGTGAATGCCTCAAAAATATATATCTGGTATACATCACAGGTCTTATGCCCTCAAAAATATACAAAAAGAGTGCCCTTGGCACATAAAAAGTCCATCCTATCTAAGCTCGGGGCTTATTGGCCCTACTGTACTGAACAACGACATTTTCCAAATGCCGGAAGAGTTGGACCCACATCCATGGCACTCCAACCACATGAAGCTGCATAGATGGTGGGAGATCCTTGATCTCGGCCATGGGAACTGCACGATTGATCACGGTGAGGTTCTGCTCCACCCGTCTCAATACTCTCTCAGCCTCTCTGGCTGGAGGTCCCCTTGTGGCTTCTGGTACATTGGCTACTGCTAGTACTACCTCTGGTCAAGGACATCACCTAGACCTTGAGAAGTCTATCGAACGCACTAGTCCCATGTCTGTACATAACAGATACACAGTTTTTAGATACTCTGATACACATAAAAATGATATATATAAAAAAGAAACTATAAATTAAATAACTTTAAAAACAAATGTATGTATCTCTCCTCGCTCCTCTCCAGGAGGTACGGGCATGTCTGGATCCCTAGAAAAGTTGATTCCAGCATAGGGCTAGTCCTCTATCACTGGAATCTATTGTTCCCACCAGTCGAAGAATTTATCATCGAAGGCCTCTATGGTCCTTCGTCCCCCCTGTCATGGAAGCAATTTTTCCCACCTACGCACTGCTGGGAAGGAGGTGACATGCCCTTGTATTGTCTCTTGCAAACTCAAGCTGGGTACCCTTTCAAAGAAGAACGAGCACAAAATGGTACTGAACCCGAAGTTCTTGTTACTCCACCCTTGACACTCTGTGAGTTTCCTCTTCATGAATTCAAGCATGGTCGTGCTCCAATCGAATATTCCTGAGTTTAGGCACTGCATTGCACAATGCATGTGTGCCTAAGAAGCCTTCTATCGGGCCATGGATCTAGTGATCCGCCCAATAAGAAAAATGATCACCTTTAGTGATAGTTTGGTGATCTTATATATGGGCACCTGAGAACCTACTTTCTCAGTGTCGACCTCACAATTCATTCCAATGAGTTCAAAGATGTTGAAGAGCCTAGGGGGGAATGTATGCAGGTTGTCTGGTTCCCTTCTTCTCAAGAGGCCAGTCAAGAACTATTTGTCCTCAGTCATTGGAGTGAACGACTGCCCCTCAAGCATAAATGCCTCTGCATCATGATGACAATAATCCACCAAGGCATTCAACAGCCTGGGTTGTGCCCTCATGAATGAACACCTATAGAAACTCCATAACCCGCATTGTTTCAATGCGGCGATAGCACCAGGGTCCTCATCGACCAATATATCGATCTCCTCATGTTCCCTCTCCCTCCAGTGAACATACATCCTGTTACATGACAAGTTCAAGGGGGAGTTAACTCTTGCACTTTTTATTTTTCAATGCTTTTGAGGGTGTAAACGAGTTGTTTTGGACACAGTCGCGTACATCTGTGGGAAGACTTTTTTCTACCCATGAATGTACACGGGTTGTCCTTTGAAAGCCCGCGTACACGTAGGGCCTCCCTTTTCAGGAGGGTGCGCCCCCTCAAAAACTAAAAACTATGCAAAATTAAAGTATTGAAATGCAAGAGGGACAAGTTTATACTTACCTGGTCTGAGTGGAAGTTCATTTCGTCCTATGAAGTTACCATAATCAATTATTTTAGCAAAGGGGTATTGTTTACCTCTTGGTTAATTTTCAAATTGCAATGGTGAAAATGAGTTGTCAACTGCTATTTATAGACTTTTTTGTCCCTTTTTGCCACTTTTTTGAACCCTTTTGTTGTTTTTTCTTGCTTGAAAATCGTTTAATTCGGTTCTTGATTTTCTTATTGGATGTTATGATACACTTCACCTTTTGGTTTGGTAACTTTTTGGGAGATGGGTCACTTTTAAAGGTCCTTTGGTAAAAATCATTTTTTCCAACTTTTTGCATATAAGTTAGGATTCCACCTCCACTTTCTGAATCTCGTTGTCCTTTCTGCTTTGCCATAGGATGGATCCCACCGAAGTGTGACACAGAACCATCATTGTTGCTTTAGAAGTGTCGTAATTAGGTGGTAGAGCCTACCTTTACATGGATGCCCTAGATAAATCCTTGTTGCATTTTTGGCATCCATGTTGTCTCCTACGACTTTAGGCTCGGGATTCCTTTTATTCCTATCATGATTACGAGATTGAGCCTCATTTTTCTGATGCACCATCACCTTTGGCCTCACCCTCAGGACTCCCAAAATGAGCATGCTTTGTGGTATTTCAATCTCGCTTTGAAATCTGAAGGAAACATATGACAAGACTACATTTATTCTTTTCAATCTTCTCTGGATTAATTGATAAAAGTAACCTATTGGAGTCTTCTTTAATCCCTTTTCATACTCTCTAAACATGAAAATATTTCAGAGCAATCTTGTTTTCCTTCACTCTCGTCAAACTAAAATTGGAAGGCACATCTGTCTGGCAGTATTTTACCCCTTTTCAGGCCGGATGGTCAATTTTACGAGAAAAGGTATACTCTAGGAACTTCGGTTTTCTAGAAGAGTATTCTCAGGTATAATTTTAACCCTTTTTCAAGCCTGAGGGACTAAATTTACAAAGAAGGAACCCCCATGGAGTCCATAGTTAATCTCTTTTCAGACTCCCCAAAATTGAAAAGATCGTCGAGTGACCTTGTTCTTTCACACTCATTAAACTGGTCTAGAAGAACATCCCACATGGAGTCCATAGAAAAGCTCTTTTTAGACTCCCTAAAATTGAAAAGATCGTCGAGTGACCTTGTTCTTTCACACTCGTTAAATTGGTCCAGAAAAACATCTACTTGCATGAGTTTACCCCTATTTTCGGCCTGTGGATTATGGAGGAAAAAAGTACACCTCGGGAGATTCGTCTCGCCGAGAGAGTTCTCCTTAGTAAATTTTATACTTTTTCGAGCTAAGGGCACTAAATCCAGAAAAAAGGTTGTGAGTCCATAGTTAATCTCTTTTCAGAATCCTTAAAATTGAAAATATTTTCGAGTGATCTTGTCTTTGTCACACTCGTTAAAATGGTTTTGAATAGACGTCTTTTCAGTGCTAGTTTACCCCTTTTTCAAACCAACTAGACTATTTTCGAAAAAGGTACCTCAATGGAGTCTTCTTTTACGTTTCTTCAGACTCTCTAAATGTGAAAAAACTACCGAGCTTACCTTCTATGTGATCATTAAAATTACATTGAAGGGGGTTTTCATTGTGTCTTATTAATCACATTTGAATATCTGCGTCTTTGGCCTAATGTCGGCTCCATGTTTCTCTCAATTGAACCTTTGAAGCATTCCTTATATGCAATCCTTGTAGCACTTTGCCTCTGGGTCTTCACACCTTGACCCATGGAGAAATTTTCCCGAGTGTCCTTTTCCTGCACATGTCTCCTTTGTCTGATCATTAGTGTGTTCATTTCTCTTGGAAGTAGTATTATTGATACACTCGTTCCTCCTTTGTAATGTAGCATTCTTTTATTTTTTTTCAAGCTCTTTAAAAAATTAAAAAATACAAAAAAATTAAAAAAAAAAACCCAAAAAAGGACAGGAAATATATATTCTTTTTTGGAAGAACAATGAGTCTCCCTTGGGAAAAGAAAATCCTTTCGTTTGTTCATCAATATTTGGGATCTAATATGAACTTAGGAAGTTTTTCTCGCTACATAGAGTTGTGTCCTCCTCCATTTGGTTATTCTTCCAAACACATGGAGAGTTTGCATTGCCTCCTGCATCGTGAAATTATGTCAATATCATGCTTCCTGAGTCTGATCATCTGTCATGCTATTTTCCAAGGGAAGTTTCACCCAAACTGAGTTGTCATTTCTGTAGTTTTTCTCTTGACCTCATGTCGAGCCATCCTAAAAATTCCAGTCAAGTCCTTGTTCGAAATCAATGAAGTTCTTTGCCTGATCATCGAGATCCTCTTGTCTTTTCCCGACGAGCCGTCAAAGACCTCTGGGTAGTGAATTCATACACTCACATTTTACTCCTACCCAATTTTTGAATATCTTGAAGGTGTTGCTCGAGCTCTGAAGACCTCATCTCCAGCCATCAGGCGTTATTGGCTTCTTTAAGATGGATACTATACTTGTATATACTTGATTTTGAGATGTAGATCCGTTTTGTACTGCTCATAGCTAAAATTTATATAATTATAAGACATGGATATGTAGTTTATTTGATTGGAAGCCATGATTTATTTCATCCCGAGCATGGGTATGCCCGCCTCAGAGAGATGTTTTTTCTATTGATGGCACCTCCCGAACTCTGGTCTTGGGCTCACTCGTTTCGTACATTGGTGAAGATTTTGTAATTTATTTAGGCCATCATATGCTCTTCTGACCTCACACATTTGGGGGCATCTATTATAACCATAGATTTCTCTACACATGCATACCTGGCATCTAGCCCTCTTACTTGATATTTTTTCCAATCCATCATTGAGTTACTCTTATTAAAAACCTTATTTTTGAATATGTACCATTAATTCTTGCGTATGTATGCTTGATGTACCACTACAACCCGCGTACATATGCTAGTTGCACCACTACAACCCGCGTACATATGCTAGTTGCACCAGTACAACCCGCGTATACTTGCAAAAGTTGCAAAAAATAAAAGTTGCAAGGAATTTGTTGAGATTACAGGCTATTGGGTAGTTTCCCAACTAATCCTCCGCCTATAGCCCATCACCCAACTGAATAACCATACTTTTGTCATATAAAAGGATGTGTTGGGGTCTCATTCCACATCTAGACATAAGAACAGTGAAACTCTTCTCATTTCACATCTCCTCCTTGCCCTGATAAATTGCAGCCATCTTGTGAGAATTACCTCAGAATTCCCTAATTTACCCATTTTTCCTCCATCATAAACCCATTTCATTTCCCTAGAGGGAGGTTGAGAGGAGAAATATACGTGGAGGCACACTTGGAGCTTGGTGAAGAGGAGCTCGGAGCAGTAGTCGACCTTGTTGTAAGTAATCATTGTATTATCAATAAAAGAAGTATTTTTCCTGTCCCAAATTATGGCGTGTTGAATGTTTCCATTTGATTTATGTTTTTATTCTAACGTCTAACCCTTATTGATATATGAAATTCATGCTTGTATTTTTTTGTTTGTATTTTTGTGAATGTAGGTCAGCCTTGGGAGGAGGCTTGCAGTCAGTGAAGCTATCAAGCGTGAGAGGATCATCATTGGACGCAGAGTAAAGGTACAGTTACTCGATCCTTCTCATTTTTCTTTTTCATGTATGAGTCCAGGATATGTTTGGGGTAGTTATACAATTAGGAGACTTTTAAACATTTATTGATTTGCCTACATTGTAAACCTTGGTGTAGCCATAGGGGGGTTTTCCCTGCTAGCACTAAGATCATATAATGGAGGTGAATTCATATCAAAATAATTCATGGACTTCTGTGAAGAGCATGAAATAAAAAGGCAGTTCTCAACAGGAAGGACACCTCAACAAAATGGAATTATTGAAAGGAAGAACAAAACTGTAACAGAGATGGCCAGAACCATGTTGAAGGATTCAATGTTTAGAAATATATTTTTGGTACAAGAAGTACACAGTTGTTCATATATTTAATAAAGTAATTCTTAGAAGTAACAATATGATTTATGGAAGGGAAGACTATTAATTTTCAAACATTTTAGAGAATTTGGAAGCAAGTATTACATAAAAAGAGAAGATGATAGAGTTGGAAAATTTTATTATTGAGTTGATAAAGGCATATTGGTTGGTTACTTAATTAAAAGAACATCATACAAATGTTACAATATGAGACTCAACAATATAGTTGAAAGTATAAATGTAAAAATTGATGAAGAAGATGTTCCAAAGATCAAATAAGAAAGGAAAAATCCAAATGAGCATGAAAGAGAAGAAGAACTAAAAGAAGAGGTAGAAGAAGAAGAAGAATAACAACAACAAGAACAAGAATAGGAATAAAATGACCAACATGAATTTATGATTCCCTCTAGGACACCTAACCATTGGGTTCATAAGAATCATCCACCAAAATAGATTATTGGAGTTAGAAATGCAGGAATAGAAACTAGAGGAAGTAAAAGGTTTCGTACACTAGAGCATAGAGACCTTGCACTATTATCCACAATTGAAACCAACAAATTTCAGAAAGCCAGTAATGATGAACATCGGGTCAAGGCCATGGAATAAGAGCTACATCAAATAGAGAAAAATGAAGCGTGGGAACTAGTGCTAAGACTAAAGAACAAAAATGTGATTGGTAAGAAATGGGTGTTCAGAAATAAACTAAATTAAGATGAACAAGTAATTTGAAGAAATGTTTTCCCCTGTTTCTAGAATGGAAGCAATCAGATTTATCTTGGCCTTTTGATGTTCCAAGAGAATTAAGGTATATCATATGGACGTAAAATCATCATTTCTAAATGGTGAATTAGAAGAAGAATTCTACATCGAAAAACTAGAAGGGTTCCTATTGTTAGAAAAGGAAGATCGTTTGTGTAGATTGAAGAAAGCTCTGTAGATTGATCGTTTGTGTAGATTGAAAAACTAGAAGGTTTCCTATTGGTATTAAGGTTGGATAGGAATTTGTAGGAAAAAGGATTCATAAAGGGTAATGCAGATAGAAATATCTATGTAAAGATTGATAGTAATAACATACTTATCATTGAAGTATATGTGGATGACATTATATTTGGATTTGATGATGAAAGGATGAGTAAGACTTTTTTCAAAGACATTCATAATGAGTTTGAAATGTCACTACTTGGAGAATTAACATTATTTTTGGGACTTCAGATATCTCAACTAGATGAAGGAATTTTAATTTCACAAACCAAGTACATCCAAGAAATGTTGAAGAAGTTCATAATGGAAGATTGCAAACTAGTAAGTTCTCCTATGGTGACCGGTTGCAATTTCAGAAAAGATGTTGATTCTAAGGAACAAGATTAGAGACTCTAAAAATCGATCATTGATATCCTACTCTATGTGATAACTTGAATACCAGATGTAATGCAAGTGGTTGGACAATTTTCAAGATTTCAAGTAGCACCAAGGGAAACTCATGTCCTAGCATTAAAGAGGATATTCAAATATCTTGAAGGAACAATAGAGTTTGGGTTATGGTATCAAAAAGGGAATGTGTTGACTATGGTTGCCTACGCAGATGCAAATTGGGACATAAGCATTGATGATCAAAGAAGTACTAGTGGAGAAGCCTTATATTTGGGTGATTTTCTGGTATCCCGGTTAATTAAGAAGCATTCATCAGTATCATTGTCTACAGTAGAAGAAGAATAAATTGGAGAAATAACATGTTGTACTCAGGTTATCTGTATGAAGCAAACCCTACAAGATATACAAGTAATGTATGATGATCCAATTTCAATATTATGTGACAATACCAGTGCTATCAGTATCTCCAAGAATCCATTGATGCATTCCAAGACAAAACATATTCTGATCAAGTTTCACTTTTTGTGGGAACATGTTACACAAAAGAATATCAAGATAGAGTATATTGGGACAAAGGAACAAATTCTAGACATGTTCACTAAACCTCTCCCAAAAGATACATTTGAGTATCTTTGTCAGAAACTTGGAATATTTTTTGCTCCATAGTGATCTACACATATTTTGCTAAGAATAAAAGGGAAGATAAATCGGTTGTGCGTAGATAATAATGGAATAATAATATGAATTATTTCCTATATGTCATAAGTTTACTTCATTAGGAAGCACCAATGGAAAAAAATCACTGGAAGAGAGAAAGTTCATAAGAAAATTTTTATGGGGAGTTTCCCTTCTCCATTGATGTCAAAGGGGGAGAAATAGTAGAAGCATGAATATAGGGGGATCATTGGTTGCAGGGGGAGCATGAGTGTTTCCATCAATGACAAAGTGGGAGATTGTTGGAAAATTGATTTTCATTGATGTCAACTTTATAGGAAGTATAGAATCCTCTAGAAGTAATGGGTATAATTGAAGAAGTCTCCAAAGTGATCCCCTTATGGTGTAGATTTAAGCATGGCCCTCATGAGAAGAATCTTTGAAGAAGTATACAATAAAAGCAGAGGTGTGTTAATAAGGCCCAAATTTGATAGAGGAAAATGAGTTTGAAGAACATTACAAGTACATACAAAACCCTCATAGATGGATAGTCCTCGTCATTCCCTTTCTGACGGTAGGTGGTGCGTGACGTAGTTCCTCATGGTTGAGGAGTTATAAGGTATTTAAGATGGAATCCTCAAAGAATGTTTAAGAAACCCCTAAATAGTTGCAGTGGGAAGTTACAAGTCATTAATTAAAGGGTAAAATGGTTATAACAAGAAATTATAGGTTGAACCTAAAGTGAAGAAAAGAAGTAACTTGGAAAAGTATAAATAAACCTCAAGAAGCCTCTCATATTTACACACAATTTCGATGCTTATTTATCTTTCAAGTGATATTTTGGTAAAATGTTTTGTAGATTATTTGAGGAAGCAAATATGAGGAAGAAAGGAGTGTAAAAGGCTCATAGCTGCAGAGAAGGAAGGGTTTTAGGAAACCCTAATTTAGATGACACCCACGGGTAAGGCTACTGGTGTCTCATGAGCCACCCCTGTGGGTTTTTTATTGATTGTCATGCGAGGCCCCTCATGATAAAAAACATCTATCTAGTGAGGCTAAGCTATATTTAAAGAAGGATTCTTGGTTCAGGTTGCAGCAAGGTATGATGATGCAACATTGTTGTTGTAGGATCTAAAATGGTATGTATCAGTTCTTGTTTATGAGTAAAGGTATGTCCTTTATGTGTTTGTTTGAGGCTTGTATCATGGATGGTATGGAACATTCTTAAGGAATTTACTGGAGCCCCTTCTGGTACATTGTTGCATATGTATGAGGTTCATGTATTGGTGATATTGATATATGCTTGAGACATATCCTTGGTACATTGTGTATGGATGTTATGGTTCATTGGTAGAGGCACATATTTGTGATATTGGCATATATTTGAGGCATATACTTGATCTTGGTTGTCATGGTCCATACTTGAGGCATCTTATTGAGACATTGTCACATATTGGATACTTGGTATATGGTTTATTGTATGGTATATTGTTGAGGCATATCTTGGATATATTGGATTATATATTTGGTATATGGTGTATGGCATGATTGAGAAATATGATGAGTAATATGATATGTGGTTGAGGTACATGTTATGGTATAGTTTTTGGTACATGGTTGATGTACATCGTATGGTGATGGTTTTGGTATCCATGTGAGTGGATACGTTTATAGTTGGTTGATGATGGTATATCAGTGACAAAGACAATGACATGGAAAGTGCCAGGTTGGATGATTGGTTGATCATCAGTTACAATTTGATGTGATAGTTACAATGATAGGTTCAATGATAGTGGCGGGTACAAGTTGATCAGTGGTAGTGACAGTTTGAGTCTACACTTATATTTCAAGGGGGGATTATGGGGAAATAAAATGGTGTTGTATCCTCCTTCCAGTTGGTTTCAAAGAAGTCAGGGAGCTAGAGCTTCCTTTAGGTTGGAGCCCGTAAACTAGGAGGATGGCGCCTCCTTCCAGTTGTTGTTGGAGAATTCAGGTATTTGTAGATTCCTTTAGGTTGGATCCTATAAACATGGGGTTGGAGCCTCCTTCCATTTGGTGATGGATAATTTGGAAGTTGGTGCCTCCTATAAATGTAATCTTTGACATATAATAAAGCATTATGTGGTTTTCTCCCATTTGGGTTTCCACGTAAATTATGGTGTACTTTGTATTTGTGGATATTTTTTTTGTACCATTGATTTATACTTCTCAAGATATATTGATAATGTACTACTGATAAAGTTAAATATTACATGTTTTGAGTAAAAGTAGTAAAATATTGCATAATATTGGTTCACACCCCCTCTCAATATTCCAACACCTCCACCAAATAACAATCTAGAATGTAGAATCTAATATATCTCTTGACCAAAACATTGGTCACCCAATGTGACCACAACATCTACAACATCAATAATGAGTGTAGTGAGTGTAACAGTTGGTTGATTGGATACGAGAGGAGATGGTGGTTAATAATCTGCTAGAATTGGAGATGGTGGTCAACATAGCCATGGAAGATATGGTGGATGATATTGTACTAAAAAATATGGTGGTTGGTCAACTCATGGAGGATGTTGTATTTGGATTTATCATGGAGGAGGTGGAGGATAACAATCACCAACAAGAAAATTTCAAGAAAAATATTGATTTTGATGGTGATCCCTCAACCTCTCAAGTAGGTTAAGGGAACCAACAATATGATGCATCAATAATTTTATATTATGGGAAAGCATCACCAAGTTAAATGAAATATCAAGGTCCCACATGATCTCCTTATCTCATACCAAGTCCACTTTGTGGCAATCCATCAATGCACATATCCAATCCATCAACACTTGACTAATTTTTTTATGTATCCTATGCCACATGTTGGGTCTCTACACCTAAGGTAGCTCATTAGCCTCAATTGTATCCTCATCGTGTTGGGGAGGAATATCCCCGACATATGTGAAAACATTTTCAAAATAATAAACAACAATAAATATATGATTTTAAAAAAATACTACAATAAATTACATGTGCATTAAATAAGTCAAAAAAATATACAACTAGATTAATCAAAACATAATGTTAATATTACGTCTAGCATCTAGTGGCTCGACCTAACTAAATAAGATGTTCATAGATCATTCCTGCATATAGGTGTTATACAAGATTGAGTTTGTGATCAATCCCACTATCTCAGAACTACAATACATCTAAATTGATCGGCCTACATGGCCACCCTTGTCATCCCCTCTTGGGAAACATTTTTGCCCACATGTGCATATGGATACAAATAATCGGCCTAGGAGGAAGGCGTTCAAATGCCAATCAAGTGACTGAAAACCTATCAAAAAATAAAGTAAACAGATCTGAAGGAAATAAGAAAACAATCCTTTCATCAAGAATTACCAACATTGATCTAGTGAAAAACAAAACTATCACAAAAAAATTGCAAACTAGCTAGTCAACCTAGGCCACTAAACTAAAGTATCTACATATTACATTAGAGAGAAAATAATGTGATACCTTTCAGAGGTATAGTGTATCAATTTCATGACCATAAGATACAAGCACCTTGCCTCCTCTACACTCATAACATGTAAAAAAAATTGGCCAGCAATAACTTAGAAGTCACTAGGGATAGTATTTTTTGCACTTACATATCTATACACATATGCAATTTTATCTTGTGCGACAATGCAAGAAAGAGATCAAGGAACAAGTGAAATCATCCCTTCTCCTTGATAGCCCAATAATGAAATAAATATCCTCCTTTTTGGGCTAGAACCATATATCGGAACTGACCCTAAATTCCTACCTAGCATGATCCCGAGCATAGATCAACTGCATAAACAAGTGTTTATTATCTTTAAGGTATATATCATCCTCATAAAAAATTAAGAGTACAATATTCCTTAAAAAAACATGAGTTTATTCTATAATAGGGTTAAGATACATATCCCTCTCTCTCTATTGGCCCTTTCACTCACGTACAAATTTGTATGGGTCAACCTACTCCTATTGTTGTCTTCATAATCATTTTTTATGATTCACGTATAAATTTTAATAAGCACACACCCAACCTAAATAATCTATAGTAAATTACCATTTTTAATTTTTATTTCGAATTAACTTTTTTTTTTTCAAATAAATTGTGTAAAACACTTTGGTGCTCATGATTCAAACTTATTGCACCAAGAAAGTTGATAAGTATTTTATTATTACTGATAATCAATGCACCACTTGTACAGGGGCACTAACACCTAGATAATGTTCGTTGTATTCTTAGATGTTGCCAACATCACATATGTACATTCCAAAACAAACCAAAAAGTAAGGAAAAAATTATTTTATACCTTGGATTAATGGTGCACTTAGGATGTAAGAGGGCATCGGTAGCAGTGCTTCCTTAAATCCATAAGAGAACTGACAAAAGAAGGAAAGTTTTAAATTTAAGAACACACTTACCCGTATGCTTACAATATGTTAGCACATCACCAAGAATTCCCCTTAGTTTTATATTGTGAACTAACAAAGAAGGGGAATCATATTTGTTATTTGAATTCCATATTGCACTTATGATGTATAATAGCACCCATAGAAGTGTTATTTAATGTTTACAAATGTACCAGAAATTCTCAGTATGTATGGAGGAACTGTAAACGGTGCCTCTTTACATTTCCTAGAGCACGAACAAGTCTAATATTTTTATATAAAATCTTCTCAAAAATGTGTTTGTAATATTGAGAAGCAAAGAGTTTAGTGGAACCTAATATTTTAAAGAGCACGGACAAAGTGAGGGAATCATATTTGCTATTTTTGTTCCATGGTGTGCTTATGATGTTTAAGAGCACCAGTAAAAGTGCTATACAACATTTACAAATGCACCAAAAAGTGTAGAAATATATATTTAATTTAAACAAGCATGATGATGTGCTTGGTATATATAGAGGCACTAGTAATGGTGTTTCTAGACATTTTCTAGAAAATTAACAACCCAAAGATATATTTTATATACAAAATATCAACGATGACTTTATAATATAAAAAAGAATTGAATATGTTGAGGATGGTACCACTTAATATTATAAAGAACATCAAACAAATGTAGGTACACACTAAAAATGGTGTGTCCTATAAATTGACAAGATGCACTACACAGTTTGGTGTGAACCAAATGGCCTAAATGAATCGTGCAAAACTTTTTTTTTAAATGAAAAAGAAGGAAAATATAAGATAAATTCTAAATTTTAATCCATTAAAAATGTAAACGAGGAAGTAATAAAAAAGTTACCATGTCTCTTCCCTATTGAGGAGGCATGGTTTCCATGTAGATAAAAAATGAAATTATAATACCTGTTTTGAAAAATTAAAAAATGAACCTCAACCAAATACATCAATGAAGTGAAGGAGTCAACAAAATCGACAAAACAATAGAACCAACAATAGGGTAGTGGTGTAGGGATGGTGAGCATCAATGCGTGTATGGTTCGAAATGTTGAAGGAAATGTGAACATGTAATTATGATTTGGTAATTTTTTTACCCTATTTTTGGTGAACCTAACAATCAAATGCATCAATGCGTTTAATTTTTCATGGCATACCATTATATTTTACAAAAAAATGTGGATCGAGCACTTCTTTGGGTGTACTAGTGCATGTCTAGACTATTAAGAGTAATAATTAGTTTTTTATTTTTTTAAATAAAAACCTATATTTTATAAAAAAAAATGTTTAAACCTAATTCACCGCATCTTGTATGTAGACGAACCAATGCACTTTTATTCTAATGATGCATTGATGTCTCCAATATCAAAAAATAATGAAATGCTCTTCAATATGCCTATAAAAGGAACACACTAGAACACATTCTATGGGTGTGCACCAATAAAGTTTTTATAATTGTTTTAATAAAAATAAATATTGCATTATAAAATGTCAAAATTCATTTAGTTCATTGTAGATAGTAATTATCTTATGCACTTATACGTTCCTCACTAATGCAGGAGCATTTCACCTCCAAAATCAACCTTATTGATTGACTTAGGGGTATTTACATTTACCAAGGGAGTGGGTTCCCTAAACTTTAAATTAATGTAATTTATCATGTTTTAGTTGGATTCTAGAAGGATAGTGTTTGTTTTCACTACTTGAATTGTAAGAGATTAAATGAGAAATTCGTTGAGTTTAGGTAGATTATCCTAAGTATGGAGGATTTTATTCCATTTGATCCTGATCAATTGTAACGTATGAAAGTACTATTATGGTTGTTAGTTGCACAATCTTATGGATTCGTTGATGGGATGGAAATTGACATTCCATTCTTAACATTGTAAGCATACGGGGAATCATGAAGTGTGTATGTAGAGACGTAGTGGGAAAGGGGAATTGAGTGTGTAAGAGCTCAAGTGTCATAAAATGGACAACAAAGGCCAATTAATTGTAAAACAGGCCAGAAAGGTGAAGAAGCATTGTATAATTGTGTACAGATTCATAATAGAATCAATATATGTTTTATTTACTCTCTATGTCAATGTGAGATCTAGATATATTTCTATTGAATTAATGTGTGGTGTGATTGAAGTCCATAATTGGACTCTTGTAGAGTGTTTGTTGCAAGTTTGGATGCAGCATAAGCTACAATAGTTTTCAATCATTGATCATTGAAAGGAACAATGATCCAAATTGTGTCAAATGATAATGAAGAGGAGGGAATCATGACCATTGAATCATTCCATTAATAAATATAATTCGTTGGATAGAAAAAGAGAGAGATATTATCACTACACGTAGTCATAGAATCATGACTGTTAGATCCATATCTAGATCGACAATCCTCATTATAGTGGACCGCATATAATGAAGGTTTTAAGGTGTTCTAGGATGAAAAAGTCACAACAATCGAGTGATGGGAGAATATCTAACCATCAAATCCATAGGTAAATCGACAGACAACAATGTATCGAGAGTTAGGAGGTGAAAGGAGGTTAAGGGAAAGGCGATCGATCGACATTTACAAGAGATCAAAAGATCATATTAGATCTGAGATAAAGTTTCCATATCATCGTGGATCTTGGATTGTGGGAGTTTTTGGTTGATGAGAATTTTAAAATTTCCAATGTCTTGATGCCAAAAAACGTCACTCTGACATAAAGAACTCCATTGAGGAAGTTACACATGGAAACCATGCCCCACAATACATGATTTCTGTGGAAATCCTCGGAATGCAGATCAACGATGAAGATTAGATATTAAGTCTATAGATCGAGGGCCCTTGTCAAGACCGAGATATGTCAAGCTAACATCAGAGCCCTACTCAGGAGTTGACACATGGAAGCAAGGTTCTGGACTAATCAAAGTTCATTGGTGGCCCACATCATGAATTAAACTATAGTTAAAGGAGAATCAATAGTCCAGATTGGATCCACGATATGGATCGATGATGATCCATCATTAAACGAGATTGTAGCGAGAGAGATCGTCGGTCCAGGTCATTTTGTACTACAGCCTTTGGTAGTTTTAATTTATTGAAAAGGGAGTGACGTTTCGACATCCCATGGCCGTTATACATGGAAATCATTCATTCATTGTGGGAAAAGTATTGGGCATGAAGGTTTAGTGCTTAAGGGAATAAGTTCCAGGTCATAATCATTGGTCGTGTGGAAAGGAAGGAACTTAGAACCAGATAAGAGAAGTGCTAGGCTTTAAGCACAGGGTTCTAGTTATTTGTCATGAAAGTGACAAGCTCCATATTTGAGCATTGTAAAGTTGCACACATATAAGGATTGGTGCATGATGCAGACCACTCCGGACTTTGTAAACAAAGGATTTTTGGGCTTATATAAGGAATTGAGAGAAGATTGAGTTTAAATATGAAACAAATTTTATTCATAACTCTACACTTGTGGGAACCTGACCTAGTGGGTCATTATCAATTGCTATCAGAGCGCAAATTTTCTCTGACATTGAGAAAAAGGGAATCTACAAAACTTGCAATTACAGAAAAAAGAATTGGACATATAATTACATTGGGGAATTTATGCAGTATTGATATCATTTCAACCAAAGAATCCAAGTTGGGGAGAGATGTTGAGAAGACAAGATATCTGAACAAATCTTACAAGTATTGGTTTAATGTCTTATTATTAAAACTGGTAAAAACATATTATGTTTGTAGGTAGCAGAAGAAGGAATGATAGCAACCATTGTAGTTAGTATAGTTGTGATAGAGGATGAAGAGCAAGTGAATATATTAAGAGAAGCTTGTGGCAGAGCCTTGCAAAAAAGGATGTTGTAAATAACTGCAATAGAGAATTGAAAGTAAGGAGGACAAGTAAAGTTCTTGGAAAAGTGTGAGTAGGTGTAGAATCCAGAGAAGAGCAACAATGCTTAGGAGGTTCCAGAGGAAAGAACCAGAAGAATACCAAAACGTTAGGCTCAGGTAAATATTGATGAGGTATTGAGGGGCAAGATGTAGAGACTTTCTACAGATAAGGCTTGATGCATCTCATAATAAACTAGGAGATGTTAACAAGGGAAAATATGGAGATGACTATTGATGGTCATGACATAGGTTCAAAGAAAATCCATAGCAAGAGAAGAGAGGATGCCAAAGAAATTGGCAAAAAGATGAACCAAGAAGAGTGTGACAGAGAAGTTACTAAGGTAAAGGAAATACTCGGTATAATTTTGAAGTTTCTATAGGCAAGTAATGAATGCTATAGATGGGGTTGGAATATGAAGAAGAAGGTTATGTGGCCTATTATGAACGTGTCTATGAAGAAATGATGAATGAGTTGATTTCTTCATTGAAGGAAGAGAAACTCAAAGTAGTTGAGTTTAGACAAAGAATAATGGTGGAAGGAGTTCACTTTTGTGAACTAGAGAAAGGATCATTCCTTGGAGAGGGTGATGTTGAATATGATGAAGATAAATCTATTGAGAATCTCATGAACTATCAAGAAATTTCTTAACATCATGTGGGGATGATGTCGGAAGCATCGAATGAGACCATGGAATCTTGTTTTTTTTTAAATAATTATTTGTGTGTATTTACATGTTGTGAAAAGGATGAAGTTGGACAGTCATCTAGAATTTTCATAAATATTGTTGAAAGGAGAGATATATTGTATAAAGGCATAGAACACAATTAGAATTATGTTATGAATAAATATTAGATATTGTTATCTCATAAAAATAGTCATAGAGAAGAATATACACAACTTATAAATGAGGAAGCAGATGATGACAATCTTATGAAGTGATCAGAACAATATAAGGAGATGATGCCAAATGAGACCCAAGAGTATCATGGATTGGAAAATAATCATTAGTGTGTGTATGTAGGTTATGAAGGAAACCACAAACAAAATGAACGAATTGAAAAGTAATATTCAAATATAATTTTGAGATATTATGATGAAGAACTAAGTCTACTAGAAGAGTGGTTAATCAATCCAAGGATTGATGAAGACTGAATAGTTTTTTCAGGAACAAAGTCTTCAATAATACCTTATATAAAGAAATAATTTGAGGCATCAAGAGAATAATAAATTGCATACTTTGAATAATATTCCCATGGACCTAAGGTTATCAAGGACAACAAAGAGAATGTTGTAGAAACAAGCTGGATGAAATAAAAGGATGAAGAAATGGCAACAAGAGACAACACATTATGTCTATAGAAGTGAAACAACAAGTTTGCAGCAATACCATGGACCAATAAAAGGAATCGTTGGACATTGAGATAGATGAATTGTGGAAGATGATGATGAATACGTCCAGATGTGGATACCATGAAATGAGAACTACATTCAGTCATAAACTACAGTTGGTTGAGAGATATTATGTCAGCAAGGTAACTGGTAAGCAACAAAGTCAGATATGGGATGCTGGAAAATATTAGGAAGAAATGAGACAGCAGGGAAGCCAACAGTATGAGAAGAAACAAAAAAAAAATTGGGACCCTATAAGATGGAAGATAGTAGTGGAAGACATGTGCAACAATGCATATGGACAACATCAACAAAGGATCAAAGGAAGACTTCAATTGAAGACACGTAATTAGGAGATCATGTTAAGCCATAATATTGGCTCATTACCCCTTAATTGGGGCATATTACATTAGTAATGTTATTTTATTCATGTAAGCTTTATTCCATTAGTTGTAATTATACCTCCTAGTCTCCTATATATACCAAGGAGAGATTTTCATTTGGAGTCATCTTGTACTTGAACATTTATGTGGGGTAAAAGGAGGTTGCCCCCTTGAAGAGGCTTATTATCCAAAATTATCTCTTTTTCAAGGCATTGAGTACTTATTCTGAGGCTTTTCTATGCTATATTGATATTTGGTTCTTAACATATGGTATAACATCTCAAGGTCTTGGGGTTTTGCTACTACATCTGAGAGACCTTGGAATTTTTTCTATAACTTTGTTTCTACAACGTTTAAGAAGAAATGGTTTGGATGATATTTAGTAGACGGATCAAGGTAAGTTGGGTTAAAATTGTATCTCCTAAGGCCTTATACTTTCCTAGATACAACCTGCGCAAGATAGGCTTCTGGAATCCTCCTGAACTGAGTCATTGCGGAATTTTCGCTAAAAAAAGTTTTTTGTAACGTTTCAGACCTTGAAATATGGAGGATATTCATAGAAATGGGTAAGGTATATGTGGTAAAAATTTCATCTTCTGGGTCATCTTACATTTGTAGATACACCCTGTGGAAGATAGGGTATCTAACTAATCCTATTGACTAGTCTCGAGAAGGTGTTCCAAGTAAAACAATCATAACTTCTTCCTAGAGTATCCAAATTGAGTGAGACCCATTTCATTGGATAGTGGACAGTCTATAGTATTTTTGGTACGATTTTCATAATTTTATATCAATTATTTTTTGTGGGGCACGCTATACAATTGATAACTACTGCAAAGGCCAAAAATCAGCAAGTTGTGGGGAAGTTACCTTAAATTCCATTTGGCACATCTAATTTTGATCAGACATGTGGCATTGTAGAGAAGAAATATCAGAGAACTACATAAAATAAATTTTCATACCTAGAAGGGCCGAAACTTGGGAGATACAACAGAAGAAATATTGTCTAGCGGAACCACCTCAAAATCAAGGTTCAAAAATGATACTTGGCCAACATGCCACCCAAAAAGGGAACTTCTACACCAAATAATCCTGCAAACAATCCTACTTGGACTCTTGATGAAGGTGAAGAAATGCGTAGGGACATAAATGATTTACAAAAGCATATAGTAACAAAATATGAACTACAAGAGATGGAAGCTAAGTTGGAGGCAATAAATACTAAGATGGATGGTTTAAAAGAGGAGATCATGGAAGTATTGAAAAATTTCGTAAAAGAGAAGACACCTGAAAGGGAAAATGCATCCCATGAAATTCATGGTGAGGACACAAGGAAGTTGAATCAAGAATGGAGAAACTCCAACTTTGGGTTGAAGACCAACCACGTTCCTAAGATCGATATGAGGAAGTTTGATGGCAAGGACCCAATCACATGGATACTTCAAATGGAGCAATTCTTTGATCTACATAATGTTCCACATACACAAAAGGTACGAATTGATTCTTTATATTTAGAACCCATTCAATTTGTATGGTAGCTATGGCTTTGTTTTTGAAAATCACTCGTCACTTGGACAATTTTCACAGAAGAAATCATAGCACACTATGAGGATACAAGGAGAAATACCTTCTTTATCCAATTGATAAATCTCAAGTAAAAGGGTTCAGTTACCGAGCACATTGAGAACTTCCAAAGATTGAATATAAAGGTAACAGATATTCCAGATGAGAACTTGATTGATGTATTCATAGGAACTTTAATGGATAACATTCAACATGAGGTTCACCTTTGGGAACCCAAATCATTGGAGAATGCATTT
>JASDQU010502840.1:23939-36155 GCA_032191745.1 Picea mariana | reverse complement strand
TTCAAACTTCCCAGCCAATGAAATTGTGACAAATCCACAAATTTATTATTAAAAAAATAAGGTTTATATATTTCCTATGTTAAACATTACCATTTTTACAAAAATTTCGAAGTCAACTAACAACTAATTGAAAGTCAGCGATGAACTCATCGCTATAGTCCCTGCCCTTGGCCTTTCGGCAGGGACTAATAAGAACAAAGTGGCCATGTTCATGGATGTTAGTCTAGCTAAAGTAACGAGGTGGACAATTTTGGAGGTGAACTAACTTTATGTTTCCTTCTGCCATTAAATTTGCAGTAAATGTTTGACTGTGAGGTGAATAAGAATGGCAATAAATGAAAGAGGAATAACTATACGCTTCCTTAGCCATAACAGATAAGCACAATACCCTCTTTTGTCTTATATCAAATCTAACATGGAGTAATTTAGTCGGTGATTATGACGGCATCAATATTTTTTTCATATTATTAAAGGGCTCAATGAGAAATGCAATGCACAATACATAGATCATATAAGTCACATGACTTTTTCTATCACTAGAATTTGTGGAGGGTGGTAGTGGAATAAAAGTGTGTAAATGAAGTTTGTAACATACATTATTGGTGGGAGAGGTTGGTTATATATTAAAATAAGAATAAAAATTATATATATATTTATAAATAAAAAAATTAGATTGTTAATTGGGTTTAGTTGGGGTGGGGTTTAATTTAATGACATGTTTAACTTATAACAAATATATTTTTGTAATAGTTAATTATATATGAACTATATTCTCTAAGAATTATTAGTTTTTGGTTCTTTGGATTTAATGCAATGAGTTTTTGAACTCATTATAATTGGAGCAACATATTCACTTAAAATGTTATATACATTTGAAATATGTGATTTTCATTTTGTAATGGAACAGAACTGTATTTTTTTCTTAGAGAAAAAAATTGTATATATATATAAACTATACCATCCTTAAATGAGGGGAAGATAATGCTCTCTAAAAGTTATTAGGTTTAATTATTTTTTTGGCTCCTTGAATTTTAAAGTAATGAGTTTTTGGAGTTATTATAGTTGGAGCAACATATGCACTTAAATGTTATATATACATATTTCAAGTATGTGATTTTCATTTTATAATGGAAGAAAATTATGTTATTTTTCTTAGAGAAAAAAATGTTTATATGAACTAGGTATTAAAGAAAATAAACTTAATTATATATATATATATAGCCTGAGTGGGCTTAATGGTTAAGAACAGGTTAAGAACATGTGTTTCCTCTTAAGAGGTCACAAGTTCAAATCCAGAGGGGGGTAGGGTATGTATACCTCCGTAGACTTTACCATTCAAATCATTGAGCGGAGAAGGGTCCCTTGGTCGTGACCTTAAAAATAGATTATATATATATATATAATTTCAAACATCAAAATATCCAACCAATGTTAATAATGAGAAGATGGGAAGACATGGGCTATTCTCTCTAATAACTACAATACAATTGGGTTTTAACTCCTTGAATTTTAATGTATTGAGTTAAGATAGATTTGAAGATAAGATAGAGCATCAATTGCCTCATACCCATTCTAGTTAGAGTAATATATGCACTACACGATGCTTATGGAAAATATGTGTGGTTTTGAAATAATCAAACATCCAATATTAACCTAGATCCAACTAGTGAGTAGCAAATTAATCCATTTTAACTAATATAAACAAACTAAATTGAGTAGTGAACATATATTCAATGAGTATATCGATACAATTTAATCATGGATGTATAATTTATTTCTTCTATAATTTTATTCATGTACATATCCATCCCAACTTCATCAATATATATCCATCTCACCTTTCTCTATAATCACCATTCACATACTAAAAAAACTTAGATTGCCTTTGGAATCTACTAATCAAGAATCATTAATGGTTCTTGAATTAGACCATTCTATATTTTAATACTCAAGAAAAAGCATGAAGTGAACCGTGCATTTACAAAAAAAAAATCACTATCGGAGAGGCTTCATAACTCGCAAGGTGCTCTTTTCCGTAATTTTAGGTTAGACCTACACTTAAACATGAATTTTCAAAATGATAACTCCAACTTGTTACCATTTCCCTTAACTATGTTTTTCAAAATGATAACTCCAAATTGTTACCATTTTCCCTTAACTGTGTTGACAAAAAAAATTTGGTAGGTTTTGATGAAAACATGGAGTGGCCTTTGGTCCATGTGTGTGCATGAATAATGTTATACTTGTTTTACATGTTTGATTACTAGGTGTTTTATGGTTACCTTAAGGTACAAAGTAAATAATAGTTTTAGGAGAACATGGAAGTAGACTCTCATCTATTTATGTATGTGTATGTAGTGTTATGCATATATCACATGTTTGACCATTACTTTTGGAAGCTTCCATGGGTACATTAAACCCTCATGAATATTGGTTTCAATGGTGAAAAATCATCATTCCTCGTCATTAGTTCCAACCCATTAAGAGATATGTACTTAATAAAATGGAGCAAAGGCATACAAAAGGAAGTGGACATGAATTATTTCTCTAATTACAAATTATTAACTTGTTGGATACATCTTGGTCTTTCCTAAGCTAACTTTACTCAAGTAAAGATCTTACCTTCACACAAGTAAGATCGATACAGTGAGTTCCTTAAATGTTTAAGAAGAGCTTGGGATCAGGTCCTTACCTACCTTAGCAGATCTCAAGACTAAGAGCTTACCTAAACTCAAATAAGACCGACACAATCAAGACCTTGCCTACCTAAGTAGAGCTCAAGACTAGGACCTTACTTGCCTAAGCAGAACTAGCTTAGGTAAGACCTTTCAAGACCAACCTTTCTAGATAGCTTAGTAAGACCATGACCTTTCGCATAGAAAAAGTGTATCCTACAATGCATTTTCTTCGGTCTCACTTGCAATGCATTTATATATTTATAAAAGTATTGGAGTCAAATTATTGTGTTTGCAATTTTTTCATGAAAATTATAATGAGAATCATTCAAAAAAACTTAGCTTGTCAATTTCGAATCTACTAATCATTTATGACATGCTTATTATATGTTCTCCTTGTATGAATATTGATTCATGCTTCTATTAGTGCTCGACGATATGGATTTTAAGTCAAAATAAATATTTTACACCATCTAACTTTTGTTGTATCATGCTTGTGGAGTTCTCTGGTATAGCGTTGTAAGCAATTTTGAAGGTTTATAGCTTTAGGGTTTAACTTTAATCTTATTAGCACTGCCCATAGCTTCATTGATTCAGTAAAATGTCTCAAATACATCTTTTATTAATTGTTTTTAGTGAGACTTATTTTATTAATTGTTTTTTGTGATAGTTGGGCATCTTGGTGTTCTCTGATCATATATGCACTCCTATATGTACTCCTTTAAACACAATGACTTTATGAATTGTAAGTTAAATTTATGAAAATGAGTTCTTTTTTTATTGGTAAGATGTTATTTTCTCTATAGTCAAAGTTATACTAAACTAATTTCATTGAATGTTGTGGTTCGAAAATCCATATCATATCAATATCATGTTTACAAGTATTTATCTAGACAAGGAATGTCACCACTGAATTTTAGGAATGCCACAAGCTCACAATCAGGACTTGTACACTTCTTCATTCACTCATTTTTCATTTCAAATGCATTAAATACTTAAATCTCACCCAATGTTTAGTTGTGAAAAATTGTGCAACCCTGAACAACCCCATGAATGCATTTCAAAGTTATGGCTTGTAGGTTTGTGAAAAATTATACTCTGCTTGAACATGTTACCTTGTCTTCGATACCCAATTTATTTATTGGATTCTAGAATTGATTTCATGACTAGGGTTTACAAGAGCCTTAGGTTTCTCGGTGTTGAAAATCGCAGGAATTTGTGTAATGGTGCCCTAGAATCTCCAAAATATTGTAAGAATATCCAGTAATTTAGCTTGAAGGGTGTTTTCCAATTCATCCCCTTTGGGTTGTGAAAGATAGATGATAATTGTCTAACACTTATTATCTCTTTGCTCGAGCATCTATATCAAAATTGTTTGTGAAATTGTTTCTAAGATGGAAGACGAGCTAGGAATCAACGATGACAATAAAAGTTGTTTTTTGTTTTATTTATTTTTTCATAACAAATTATGATTCAATCTCTAGTAGCAAATAGATTTATATGATATATATTTCACTTGTTTAATTGTTTGTTCTTTCATTAAATAGATGATCATAAAACATATGTTACTTGGTTTTTTTCGGCGTTTCCTTTCCCCTGCCTCGGGGGTATGCTAGTATTTGTTTGATTTAATGTTATATTATGTTTTATCACAACGAAGATAACGATTATAAAAAAATAATAATAAAGTTTTGTTAAATTATAATTACATGTTGATTATATTGCACATGTCATATTATTAACTAACCATGTGAAAAGCCACTCATAGATCCTAGAAAAAAGTAAGTTATATGCCAGCTTTAAATGTTTGTTTAACTAACCATGTAAAAAGTCACTCATAGATACTAGGAAAAAGTAAGATATATGCTAGATTTAAATGCTTATTTTCTTCTCATGGAAGAAAGTTTAATTAACACCTAGATGGTGACTTTTAAAAGTTTAGTAAACCACTCACATAGATTGGGACTTTAGTAGACTTAATTTAACAATATATAAATAAAATATAAAAGTTATATATAATATTTAAATGTGTTTTTTTACTCTGAGGAAACCTTAGTGTGTTGTCTATAGTTTCCTCTGGTCAGATCTCGCAATGGCATGGGAAGATCTCGACCCTCCCCTTGAGTTTGAAGTTGAAATCATTGCATTCAAGCAACTTGTAGGATCTTCGAGCAATCCTTCGATGCGACCCATGCACTCGCAATTTGTGAAAAAACTAGACCGAATCCCGGGAGTTGTGATCCCCCGAGGAACAACACTACGAAATGCCCTATCTTATGCATTCAAGGGTATGATCAGACAATTCACCGACCTCTATCCTTCTCCTCGGCAGATCAAAATATGGATTTCACAGAACTTGCAACCTCCGATACAAGGGAGAATGAGTCATTTTTCCTATGGTAAGGGTTTCTACATTTTCTATTTTGAGCTTAAAGAAGATCATGATCTCATTTTCCGTAGTGGTCCATATTTTTTCAGCTCAAGAGAATTGTATTTGAACCGATGGATGCTAGACTTTGATCCAAAAAATGGTATCCCAACAACAACCCTTATGTGGGTTTGCCTTCCCCACTTTCCCTTCCATTGTTGGGGAGATGATGTTTTGAAAAGTATTGGGGACACACTAGGGAAATACATTTATAGATATGAAGCCAAATCGTCCATGTTTTCTTGTGCAAGAATCTATGTTGAAGTGGACTTGGAAAAAGCGCTTCCAAAAGATATCAAACTCACCTTGGATGACTTGACTCACATCCAAAAGTTACATTACGAGAAACTCCCCTTTAAATGAAAAACCTGCCATGAATATGAGAACTTCACTTGAAATTGCCCACAAAACAAGCAAGAAGAGGAAAATGTGGGGGAAGCACAAGAGGAAGGTTGGAAACAAGTAATGAAGAAAGCTAATATAGGGGAAAATAATGGGAAAAAACAAGGATCCACAAACCTTAGAAAAAACCCTAATGGTGTGCAAAGTAAGGAGACTAGGATCCCTGAATCTAGCAGTGAAAGGAGGAAGAACCCAATACAACAGATTGAGAATCCATTATCCACGATGAATCCATATGATATTTTGGGAGAATCATCTATAGGTAGAGAAGGAATGAAAAATCTGGATCCAAACATGTAGGATGCAAGTGATCAGATTCTACGGATCTCTTCCCACTCAACAAATTGTGCAGGAGAAGAATTAGGGGACAAGAAAAATTTATAGGAAGCTAATCAAGAAGTTATGCAAGAAAAATAACATCCAGTTCATGTGGACCAAAACCCCCCTAAAGGATCATCACGACAGGAAGTTGAGGAGGGAGAAATCACCCTGGAAAAAACTCAAAGATTCAGAAGGTGGACTCATAAAGATGTATGAGAAGAAACAACCAACAAAGAAAAATCCCAGGGTAAGAAACATTCCATAGAAAACTCTCTGAGTAATATGGGGAAAAAAGGAGGAAATAAGGGTTTGGATCCACCTACCCCTAGTGGGCGGGCCTCCTCCAACTCTCGTCGATGAAATTTCTCTCCTAGAATTGCAGAGGCTTCGACAACACCTCCAAGGTCAAATCCCTCAAAGACCTTATAAAAATAGAGAAGTCGTATGTAATTCTCCTCTAGGAGACAAAAATGAAGGAAGCAGTAGCATTGGAAAGTGTGAAAAATACCATGTGAAATGGAGAAGGAATAACCAAGAGTTCAATAGGAGCATCAGGAGGAATCCTAACTCTATGGGATTCACTCCTATGGAAGTTGGAGGTATCATTATGTGCCAATCATTGGATACTTACAGTTCTTAAAAGAAAATATTTTTCTATTAAGTTTTCTTTCATAAATATGTATATGCCTAATAGCTATATAGACAAGTTAGAATGTTGGTCTTCCTTGTTTGATATTAAGGAAACCCTGGATCTGGCCTCAATCATTATAGTGGGTGATTTAAACACCCACCTTCATCAATCATAAAAAAAGAGGGGGGATTCGAGTTCATGATCTTATGAGTAAAAATTTTGAATACCTTATCTCAGCTTGGTGTCTTCATAATATTATACGATCAAGAGGAAAATACACCTGGAGTAACAAGAGATCAACTTTGTGCCACATTAATTCCTCTTTAGACTATTTTCTTATCCATAGTGAACTTCTCCTTCTCCCCCTTTACATCTCCTCCTGCATTATTCCCTCCGGTCTCTCAGATCATAACCCCATCACTCTCTACCTTACCCCTCCCCAGAATCTTGGTCCAATCCCCTTTTGCTTTAAACCTCTATGGCTAGATTCAATCCTTGTCACCTCCCTGGTTCAGAAGGTCTGGTCTTCTACTATTCAAGGATCTTTGAATTTCATTTAGGAAAGAAAATTGTGTTTGGTTAAACATGCCTTGAAATATCCGGTAAAATCTTCATATGTCTCCCCCACTCAGAAGAGGATGGATCGAATATTATCAGATCTAAATGAAATACAACAAAAAATAGAAGATGAAACAATATCGAAAGAAATACTAGCCAAGGGAAAAAAATCATATCAATGAATCCATGCAGCCATGAGGAAAGAAGAAGAACACTGAAGATTGAAATCTCAAAGTTTATGGCTAAAGGTTGGGGATTCCAACACCTCCTTTTTTCATAAACAAGCTCAACAAAGAAAACAAAAAAATACAGTTTCAAAAATACAAGTCGATTATGGGTAGATGTTGGAAAGTTTTGATCAAATAAAGGAGGCAACAATCCAACATTTTGAAAATGTCTACTCTCAAGATAGTGTAGAGGATGTTGAAACCATCAATCAGGGGATGCTGGAACACATCCCCCAAAGTGTAACAATGCAGGATAACTACTCTCTTACAAAAGAGATCATGGAAGAGGAAATATCTCAAGCTCTATGGGGTTTAGAACAGGACAAAGCTCCAGGTCCTAATGGCTCCTTTGCTAGGTTCTTCAAATATTTATGGGACATAGTAAAATTTGATCTAAAGAGGATGCTTAATTACACTTTGCGAAAAAAGAAAGTGGGAGGTGCAACCAATTCGACCTTCTTGGATCTTATACCCAAAGAATCTAATCCCTCCAATTTCTCTAGATTCCGTCCCATTTCCCTTTGTAATACCCTATAAGATCCTCACCAAAATTATCGCTTCGCACCTCAAACCACTTATTCCTGAGATTGTCTCAGAAAACCAGGGCAACTTTATGGAAAACAAGAAAATCACTAATAACATAATTCTGGTACAAGAAGCAGTCCACTCTAGTAGAAGCTGTAAAGACAAAGGTATGGTGATAAAGTTAGATATGGAAAATGCCTTTGACTGTGTTAAGCATTCATTTTTGTTTCCAGTTCTAAACAAATATGGATTCTCAGAAGCATCCATAGAATGAATAAGAGCTTGCAATGGAGCACCCTGGATTGCACCTATGATCAATGGCAAGCCAACACACTTATTCAAATCAAGCAGACATCTTAGACAAGTTTGTCCACTCTCTCCCTCACTTTACATTTTAATGGCTAATTCCTTGAGTCGAAAATTTGAAGCTAAGCGCAGAATTGGATGACTTCCTGGCATCCAAATCGCATTTGGCATCAAATAAATCAATCACTCTCAATTTTTCGATGGTACTCTTCTTCTAGGGATAGCCTCAACAATTATTGCAAGGTGATTCAAAAATCTTCTGGACAATTTTTTAATTGCATCATGAGGTAAAATCAATAGCAATAAAAGTAAAATATATGGATGGAATCTCTTGGGAAATCTCCAAGATATAATCTCCAAAATATTTGGCTTTCCAATGATCGTCAATTGGTCTCGCTTTAAATACTCGGGGATGCATATTTTCCTCAAATCTTCCAATTCCCAAGCTTGGCATGAAATTCTAAACAAAATGGCAGCACATATACAAAGTTGGGGCGCACGATGGCTAAATCCAGCAGGTGAAATTGTCCTTCTTAAGTAAGTCCTTTCAATCTTAACCATTTTTCAATGTGTATGTCTTTTGGCTCCCAAAGGAGTATTAGAAAAAATATCAAGGAATCTCAAAATATTTATGTGGGAAGGAGGGAAAACAAATACAAAGAAGTTTCACTTAATAAATTGGCAAACAATTTATCTACCAATTGGAAAAGGGGGACTAGCCATCTGAAACCCCTCTTTAATGAATGCAATGCTAGGAGCAAAATTATCTTTGCGGATGGTCATAGGAACAAGAGAATGGTGGAAGCTTGCACTCATTGCAAAATACTTCAGCTCTCCTAGGATTCACAATCTAGATGATTCTCTCCCTTTAGCTAGTGGTTCTCCCATTTGGAAGCTTTTAAAAACTGCAACCCCACTTGTTCAATCCAATTTGTCGTGGTATCCAGGGAATGGAACCCTCATAAATGTATGGAAATATGGCATCATGGGTTGGGAACCATTGGGGAAAAATGAAGTATTAAACCCTCTCAAAATCTGGTGCATTACCAATGGTATGATCAAGCTTTCAGACTTTTCAACCTGGGCAGAAGATGAAAAATGGAAAAGGTGGAAAACTCCCTCCCCTCCATTAAATCTCTCACATCTTTTACCAATATTTTATAATTTTCTAGCATGATGCACCCCTATAGATGATCATATGAAAGACACTCATAGTTGGGGAGCTTCAACATATTCAGTCAAACAAGGATATCAACAGTCGATAATAGAAATGTCAGGTCCTCCTAATTCCAAATTTTGGTCTCTTGTATGGTGAGGACCATTTCTACCAAAAGTTAATGCATTTACTTGGGTCATGGTTCATGGGAAGCTACTTATTGCAGAAAATATTCATAAGCGAGGAATTGCAAACCCATCCCAATGTGTTCTTTGTAAAGCGACAACATAATACTCACAACATCTTTTTTTCGATTGCCCATTTTCTAAGAAAATTTTGGAATTGTTGTTTTCTCTGCTCCTCCCCAATTGTAATTTCCCTTCCTATTGGACAAAAATGTTTGTCAATTGGAAGCAAAGATATGTTGGCAGCTTCATCAAAAAACCTTTATTCATAATTTTATTGAAGCAGATTCCAAAATTTATATGTTGGGAGATTTGGTTGACAAGGAATAAGGCCATTTTTCAAAACAAACTATTATCGCCACCGTGGGTGCTCTCGAGGGCATGTGGACTTATCTCAAAAGTCTTTTATATGAAGTCATGCCACCAAGAATTCCCATATGACTTTAGAAGAAGCAAAGCAAGCATGGATCATTGCAATTCTTGGCACTTGTTTCTTCCGGCCCACCCTCACACCACCTTACAAGGCGACACAACAAGTTTGACATCTTAGGATTTCAGATCAAGAATCAAATTAGTGGCAACGACAACAAGAATCTATCACTTTATTCTTTGATGGAGCCTCGATAGGTAGTCCAGGGGCAACAAGTGCGAGGGGAATCATCTTTGACTTCGAAGGAAAAAATAATATTGAGTTTTCATGGGGACTGGGGAAAACCACCAATATATCAAGCAGAGGCTCTTGCGATTTACATGGGAATGCACCTCATCCCAACAAACACCTCCTCTCGACTAATTGTTATTGGAGATTCAAATTTGATTGTCAAAGGGCTTCAAAGATTCATTAAAAATGATCAACCCAATCTTATGAGGATATTTCACAGGATCAGGAAATTGGAGCACAAATTTAAATTAGTAAGCTATCATCACATCTACAGAAAGCAGAATGAGATAGAAGATTCTTTGGCCAAAGCAGCTAAGCAATTAGAACAAAGTAAGCTCAGAATTAACGAGGATTGCACACAAATTTATCTCCCCTAAAGAGTCCATGGATATTTTCGAAAAGACAAAGTCTTCCAAGGAGATTAACGGGTTCAAGAAATTCAATGGAGCATTAAAACAGATGGGAAGGGATGTGACCCCACCCCCCTTCCGCGTTGAAAAAACTAACGTCTTATGGAGTCACCTTGTACTTAGTGGAGAGATCGTACAAAAGACACGAGGATTCCCCTATAGCTCACACACATCTCCTCATTTCACCTTGATGTCATTAAGATCATCCACATGTGAGACGATGGATCCATGTGGGAAACTTCAGGTTCAATTGCAAATAGTCATCCCCTTTGGCCTCACATTCGTTATGATTTATACCAGCTCTGCATCTCTCACGTTGGCTATTACATTAAAATTGCCCTACATCTCATCATCGTTTTTCATTGAGCCTCCCTTTATCAAATGGGAATTGACACCAACATCACTTATGAATCTTTCAAAAGGTGGTGAAGGTGAGACAGATGGTATATGGATATACTTGTAAAATTGGATTAACATCACAGATCTGCGTTGGCAACTGACACACTGGAAGTGATCAGGCCATGGTATCTTCAACTTAAGGATGTGGAGATGAAGTTGTGAACCTTGTGAGTGCAATGAATGTAAGATGGACAGAATGCAAGAGCAAATGTGGACTCAACAAAGTGAAATTGAGGAGATGCAGGATTCGAATGCACAATTAGCTCATCAAATACAAGAGTAGGAAGTCAAAATAAACGAGAAACTCATTGTGGTGCTTTAGGTAGTCCACTGGAATTCAAATCAATTTCAGTCCCTTCATCGTCATGTGCAACAAAACCCCCCGAAAACTCAAGCCATGCACGACCAACAACATCTGAGGAGTCGAAGGCATCCTATGAAGTTCGTTAGACATCTTTGGATCAACAAGCTTGCAACCCTGTGGAAGCAGACCTGGAAGAGATAGATACAACATTAAAACTCTATTAGTATAGTTAATGTAGTGTAAAACTTCATTTTCGATGTTTTCATATGTAACAATTTACCCATGAAAGAATTATAATAATCTATTTGTTTATCTCGAACAATTCAAAAGATACAAGGAGAAGAGAGTCAATGTATCTATGCTATATAATTCTGCTCATTTTACAATATTCACATAAATTTTGAATTAATCAAATAATATATAAATAATATATAATAAATCATTTTAATTACAATTAATTTTTTATTCATATTTTAATTTGAATTTGAATAAAAAAATAGTTTTTCAAATATTATAATATAAAAAATTTCATGTTTGTTATTATAAATTTAAAAATTTATCAATATGTTTGTCTATTTGAACAAAGCTCTTTCTCATAAACAAGAATCATAATTGGAAACAATTATTGGATTATATACACATTGCATTTCATTGCAAATTATGTATTAAGCATGGATATATGGCAACTTCGTGTTCGGATATAGAGGTTGTTTAGGTTAATAAACAAGAGAGTAACAAACTTATTTGGTGAAAAAAGAAAAAGAAAAGACAAGACTTGGTGTTAAATAAGTTTTGGATGGTGTTTGAGTTTATGGTTTTTATTAAAGATTTTAATTTACTCATTGAGTATTGTGCTCGAGTGTTGGGATGGAGAGAAGAATATAGTTATAACTTAAAAGTTAATATTTTTTTTTTCATTTTGTTGAACGGTATTAATTTTTTCGATAACTTATTCATTGTTTATTTAAGAGTTTAACATGTTACTTATGAAAATTGAATTTAGATAAAAAAAAACACTCTCAACATAA
>JASDQU010502839.1:38823-49675 GCA_032191745.1 Picea mariana | reverse complement strand
GATGGATCCAGTAACATAGCTTCAAAATCAATTAAAAGGAATGATTGAGGAACAGCCTTTTATACTGCCCTTCCGGCAAAATAACTTCATTTGTAGTGCCACTAAGTAATTACTAATTAATGACTAATACTTTGGACCAAAGGATCTGAAAGTTCTTTTGAAACAGTAGCCATGTTTGCCAAAAAAGGGGGAAAACAGAATAACTAGAAAAGGGATAAAATCATTTGTTTCAGAGGAAAAACAGTTAAAATCTAGAGATAATTTTAGAACATATCTATGGTTGGAAAAAGGAAAATAAGATGAAGGAAATAAAAACAATGGTAAATTTTTCTTGATTCAAAGAGAAAAAAGCTAACAATTACAGAATTTCATAGATGACATACATTTTTGCTTGTATAAAAAACATACCAAACTTCTTTGGTTTCCTCTTCTCTGGTTTGCTGTTCCTGGATTTGCATAGCAGCTGCAAAAAGCATGGGTGTGCGTGTAGGTGTGGGTGTGGGTATAGGAGTAGGAGTAGGTGTAGCAGGTATCAAATTTTCAAATTTTAGGATTTGAGGATTAATCAATATTACAATTTTCAAGAACATTTACCTAAAAAGTATACATGAATCTAAACAGAATGAATAGTGTAATAGCCTTATTAAGGTATCTATTAGTCTCCTTCAAGGGTTTAAAGCTAAATCTAAGTTTAAATCTACCTTTATTTCTTGAATTTGTTGTGATTTTTTAGTTGCATGAAATCTGCCACATCGTGTACAAGTTCTAGGATCTATCATGGGATTTCACCTGGATCCATGTCCCTTGGAAATTTCAATCACAAAATGGATACTATCAGAATCCTACAGAGATACAAAGATCTTAGAAAGATCAGCTTGGGTATTTCTGCTGTACATAAAACACTACAGTAACATAGGTTGCCTGCAATCAGCTTGAACAATGACACTAGATCCCCATTAAAGAAAAGATTTTGGTCGGGCATGTAGATTGAAAATTGAGATTAGGTTATATTTAAATTTAATTTAAAATCTGACAAAATATTGATTATGTAATATTCAGCAAAGTCTTAAATGCTGCCTACCACTGCAAAGACAACCTGCTGTTTGGTCAAAAACCAAATAAATAGGAAAAACAAAAAGACAGCAAAAAGGCATTTCTCTCTGATCATAACTTGTCTTCAGATCTTGGTAAGATGTGACTGCAACAAACGGTATGTTGAAAATATAGCTCAGAAATAAACTATGTCATACTTCAGATTTCAACCTCCTATTAAGCTTCAACAGTAAAGCAATAAACCCAATTCTGAACTGTACTTAATGAGCAGAAACACTGAATGACATAGATCTGAAACTAAATCAGCAGCGGAAATAATTCATAACAGCAGACAAAATCACACATTTGGCACCATAAATTCTGAGCAATGCCCCTTGAAGAATACACAGGAAAAATGACAGTTCAAGGAGTAATTTCTTATTCAGCTCTAGGGAAAATCAGAGATTTACAACTGCAATTATATCAGCATGAAATACACAGACTTATCTTAGTCTCCAGCACAATATCCCTCTAGAAAACAGTGCCAAACTGTGTTCTGAACAAAATGCCTTGGCTGTACGGCCCAGTACAGTCAGCAAACAGCCACAAAACGCCTAGAAAATCGTGCCAKGGAGCTGCTGTACAGTACAGTCCCCTGCTGTATGGAATACTCCAGCAAAACTGTCTTGGAATTCATTCCAAACTGTAACAGAGTTGGATGCCTCGAATTCCGTGCCTTTCTYGTGCTGTACGGCCAACATTCACTGCTGTACGGCCCTTCCTGTAGCAGCTGTATGGACAGTATTTAATGCTGCAATATCTCTAGAGATGCATGCCAATCCCTCTCCTAGGGATGCGTGGCAATCTCCCTTGCTGCTGCCCTTCCCTCCAAGCTAAGAAACCTCTCTTGAAAAACGTGACCCTTCACCTTTCCTCCGAGCTCTCCTCAAGATGTGCGCCCTCTCTCTCCCTCATGAGCTGCCTTTAAGCAATTTCGAAATGTAACTCCTCTAACCCTTGATCTCCCTTGAGTGATTCTTCACTTTCCCTTGAGATCAACGGTCATGACTTAATCATTCGTTGAGGTCACTTAAGTCACTAAAGTGACCCATAACATCATAAAGTCACTTTTACATTTAAAAATTAAAAGACTCAACTTTATAAAATCACTTTATAAAGTTACTTTATAAAAACACATTATAAAGTCACTAGGGAGAAATGTGCTCGGTCACTTCCACATGCTAGGCACCACCTATGCAAAAGTACCTCCTAGCTACCAATTCTAACACTCCCTCTTAGCGAGAGAGGTACTTTTGGTATCACCACCAGAATCCGTCTCCAACTCATCAGCTACCATAGTTGCTCCTCCTGTGCTAAAAGTTTCTATTCCCTCTGAACATGAAGCCACTACTCCCACTACACTGGAAGCCTCTGCTGCTAGTAGCTACCTCTGTTGTTCCACGAACTGAAGACATGCTCCTAGGACACTGCACACTCTCCTGAGCATCCAACTGTGTCCACTCATGCCTACTGAGTCCTCTGAGAGTCTCGAAAGAGAAGTGAGTCCCCGGTATCAACTCTCTCTCCCGTGCAACCTTCCCACTCTCCAACACAGAATCTGAGTCCAGAAATCCACTGGATCCCAACACAGGTCGACCCAACAACCTGTACAGCCTCTCATACCCAACACCAAGCATCACTGCAGTGCCTGGAGTAGCTCCCTCCGGATATAGAAATACCCGACCACAGTAGAATTCCACTCCAAATCCATCAACCTCCAGAGATGACACTGACAGTAAGTTAACCATCATCTTTGGAACATACAATACTCCGACAACCTCCAGAAAGCCTCCCGACTCTAGCTGGAATCTAACACTTCTAACCCCTTCACTGCACGCTGTGGGTTGGTACCAACACCCACACAACAGTCTGAGTCTGTTTCTGAAAGACTTAGGAACAATGACCTCATTCCTCTCATGTGACGGTAAGGTCCACTGTCCACGAACCACACTTCAATGTCCTCGAACACTAGGCAACCACTGCCTGTTGACCACCTATTTCGACTAGGGGTCAACTCCATGTTCCATGAAAATATGTACCTAGTGGTACAACCATTTTGACAACCTTTTGCTCAACATGGCAAATTTTTCCCCCGGCACGCTTTTCTATATAATCGAAATTTCCACTCCCCTGCGTGGGATAATATTGTAATATGCTAGCATGAGTCAATTTTTGTCTAGTAACCAAGGAATTTATCATTAGGGAAGTCCTTTCATCGAGTGTTTTTTTTCCTCAGGTAATTAACCTTGCTTAACTGCAATTTTAATTATCCTTGAGTTTTTCACTCACAATAATTCTCCCAAGTGGTGAAAGGCGTTCTAATGATCGAGCCCAAGGGGTGACTAAGGTATAGGAGTGTTGTAAATGACCATGCTAGCCATTTCCTGGAGTCTTGCGGAATTCCATTAAGTTTTGATAGAATTTTTTAAATAATTAAAATTCTCGCAAACTGGGGATTTTTAATTATTTTTGATATAAAATGTAAAAAAGTGGTCCTTGGGGATTTTGTATAGGGGTATGAGTACCCAAATCAAATGGTTCGTGAACCTCTACACCCTTGGACCAAGTCTCAGCTCATTTGGACAAGTTTTGCTAGGCCATTGTCCATGAGGAGTCCAAGTCGGTCAAAAATCAACATGTAATTGGCTTAATTAAAATAGTCAAATTTTGTAAAAGTCACTAAAGTCATGAGAGAGAGTGGGAAAAGGATCCCAAATGTATTTCCTAAGTTGGGAAAATGATTTTCAACTTAGAAGGACCCCCTTTGCTTAGCCAACAACCCAAAGTGACCATTTCCTAAGAAGAGGGGCGCCCCCCTTGCTCACAAACTCATGAAAAATAAAAAATAAACCATGACGGCCCCCAAAACTTTGGGTATACCCGTCTTTGACCCTAAGTACTTTTTTGATTAATGGGAAAGGTGGTTTCCCCCTTCCCCACTCACCCCTCAACCCTCACACACCTCTCTTGCCCTAAAAATGTGCCCCCCTTGAAGAGACCCTTCTCCCATGGATGGATGACACTTGGAGCACATCCAAGTGGGGTCTCTCCCCTTCCTCACCTATAAAAGAGACCCTCTCCTCCTCATTTCAACATCATTTCTTGGAGCAAGTCTATTATGCCAAAATTTCTCTCATTCTTTCCCTCTCTCTCTCATGTTTTCATGTGTAAATCTTGCTACAAGTATTTGTAGCAACATTTTGTGGATAATAAAGGAAGCTTTGGAGAATTTATCGTGTGCAATGGGAGTCTTCTTGATGTTCTTCATGGTGTTCTTGTGAGGTGATATAGTGCATTTTATTTTTTGTATTTCCTTTGCATTCACTAGTTAACTTGGAGACCCAAGCAAAGTATTTTGTTTGGGAGCAATTAGTGGTAGTATTACTATTAATTTTGTGATAGTTTCTTTCCAAGCTTGCAAAGTACATTCTATGCTTCTTTAGATGCTCTCACCTCCTTGTGTCTTGTGTAGCAAGAGATATATATGTATGCAGGTCACTAGAGGATTGAAGGAGTGGTTTTAGAGTGGAAAACTCACTCATTTCAATCAACCAAAGTTTCCATTGTTTTCCCCCTTTGTATCCACCATTCTTCTTTCTTTCATAGGCACTTATTTGTTCTATAATGGTCATTTAAACTCATTTATATTTTCAGATTTCTCTACATAAGTCTATGTTTCATTTGGCTAACAAAAGTTAACAAGTCTTTGGTTTTTGTAGCATTTTCTAACAAGAAATACCTTGTTGATTTTTATGCAGATTTTCAACTACAAGGAGGAAGTGCTACTTATTTTGAGCCCCCAAGGCCTTCAAAAGGCATTCTAAAGTTGGGATATCAAATCCCCTTTCATCTTCTTCTAAATCATTGTAAGCAACCCGAGAGAGTCTCTTGGGTTTGCCTTCTCTCAAAATTATATAAAAAATCTGATATTGTAATAAGTTAGAGAATATTGCCCACACCTTGCAAAGAGATTGGCCTAAGCATCCTTGCAAAATCGTGAAGGCTAGAATTAAATTTATTTTCTTGCATTTCCTTTTACATCCACCTTGGCCAAAACGGTAGGCTAGTCCTCCACTTGTGCCAATGTTGTGGGGTTGCTCATTTATTTCCAAGTCTTTTAGTTTTCTTTCATTATACCCAACTTGGCCAAAACAATAGGCTAGTCCTCCATTTGTGTCATTGTTGAGGTTGCTTTTGCTTTCATATAATTCTCATTCTTTCAATTATACCCACCTTGGCCAAAACGATAGGCTAGTCCTCCACTTGTGCCATTGTTGTGGGGTTGCAATTTAATTTTCTAAACAAACTACAAAGCATTTCAAATTGTTTACTTTTGCCCCACCTTGCAAAGAGATTGGCATAAGCCATCCTTGCAATAACGAAAGGCTTGTATACTTTTAAAATTATTGCAAAAGTAATCATATTTGTGCTCCATCATTGCCCCGTATTCTCTCCCCTTGCCACTTTGTGGATCCAGGGTGACAAGAAAGGGCAAAGGTTGGGAGTTTAGTAATTATGAATCCAATCATTATCGTTTTTGCCACCAAAAAGGAGGCTCGTGGAAGATACTTGGGGTGTTATATCGGGGATGATCTCATGGCACTAGGTGTCCCCCTTGTTGAGTGCCCAAGTTCTTTGGATTTGACCTATGGAGCTAGGGTAAGGCCTTGTTTGCCCTGCTTATTGAGCACCCAACACTTCTTTTTGGTTGAGAGGATAATGGTTTGGGGTAGTCACATAATCTAGGCTTGTATCATTCACATCTAATTCCCTTAATCAAAGAGAGACCTAACATTTATTAAAATCAACCTACACACTACATTCACAACATTTGCAATCTCATTTTCAAAGCAATCTACTTTTCAAATACTTTTACTTTCAAAGCATTTTCACTTTCAAAGCAACTTTACTTTTCAAGTCCTTTCTAGCTATCACTCTCATTGTGAATATTTCATGTATTGATGCTTCATTGCTTATTGAGTTATGATATTTTCTATTCTTTTGGATATAGTTGTATAATCTTTTAGTTGTTCATTTCATAGTACATATATACCTCATGTTGTATTTAAATTTGTAGATAACATTCATAATTGATTTAAAGTGTAAACTAATTTCTTTACTCATTGTGGATATCCCATAGCATTGTTTATTTCTAGTATAATTGTACTTAATTATTTTATTGTAACTTTAATTGACTCCTTGCCCAATATTTAGGCACTAGTCTTAGTCGACCTTAGGGAAAACACTGATTTTCATTGAAGGTGTGCATTGCATTTGTTGTCTCTCATATAGGCTAGCTCCCCTTTACCTTTAATAAACTAAAATTAACTCCTAGAATTCATTTAATAATTCATATAGTAACCAGGGTCTTACCCCCTTGGCTTCCCTAAGAGTAAGCCTAGACGAAAGAAGTTCAAGTTGAGGTGACAGTGAGCTTGAGCTTAGGCATTGTGCCTCCAAGGACACACTAAGTGGGTTGGAGACTTCTCCACGTTTGTAAGTGTGTGTAAAGACAACAACACTGCCCAAGGGACCAGTCATGAGAGAAAACTCCCTCTCATGTCTCTCAACAAACTCTGCAATCTCTGTTGATGCTGACACCTCTGGTTCCGACTTCTTCTACTTCTTGTTCGGACACTGACTAGCGTAGTGGCCAGTCTTGCGACATGCAAAGCATCTCACCTTGTTCATGTCCTTCTTCTTCTCATTTCTCTTTACCACAAGAGCAACGTTCTCATCATCTACACCATCCACTGCCCTCTCCTGACACCCCTCCTGGATCTCCTCCTGTGTAAAGTCATCCCACAATCTTCTCTAGTCAGGGAGCTTCACTCTCCCCACCATGCACTTCACGAGAACCTCCCACTCCTTGGTGAAGCCTTTGAGGGCTATCCGCACCAACTCTGAGTCTAGGCTTCCTTCACTTCATGGGATCTAACATAGGTACTAGCACGATGGTATTCGCAAACAACCACAACTAGTTCTCCTAGAGAACCCTTGTGATTCTAACTTTCCACTGCAGGTAGTTGGAGATCCCTTCCAACCTATCTTCATATCTGAGTCTGGAAGTCATCTTTGTCCATGTGACAAAGAACCTCTTCTTTCCCCCTTCTTCCAAGCAAATGCCCCAACAAATCACTTGCTATCCCAAGTGCCAAAGCTGCCCACTGAACTTCAAAGCCCTAGCTTTGATACCATGTTGAAAATGTAGCTCAAAAATACACTATGTCATACTTAAGATTTCAACCTCCTATTAAGCTTCAAGAGTAAAGCAATAAACCCAATTTTGAACTATACTTAATGAGAAGAAACATTGAATAACATAGATCTGAAACTAAATCAGCAGTAGAAATAATTCATAACAACAAACAAAATCACACATTTGGCACCATAAATTCTGGGCAATGCCCCTTGAAGAATACACAGGAAAAATGACAGTTCAAGGAGTAATTTCTTATTCATCTCTAGGGAAAATCAATGATTTACAACAACAATTATATCAGCATGAAATACATAGTTATCTCACTCTCCAACACAATATCCCTCTAGAAAACAGTGCCAAATTGTGTTATGAACAAAATGCCTTCGCTGTACGGCCCAGTACAGTCAGCAAACAGCCACAAAACACCTAGAAAATCATGCCAGGGAGCTGTTGTACAATACAATCCCTTGCTGTACGGAATACTCCAGCAAAATTGTCTTGGAATTCGTGCCAAACTATAACAGAGTTGGCTGCCTTGAATTCCGTGTCTTTCTCTTCTTGTACGGGCAACATTCACTACTGTACGACCTTTCCTGTAGTAGTTGTACAGACAATATTTAATGCTGCAATATCTCTAGAGATGCATGCCAATCCCTCTCCTAGGGATGCGTGGCAATCTCCCTTGATGTTGCCCTCCCCTCCAAGCTAAGAAACCTCTCTTGGAAAGCGTAACCCTTCACCTTTCCTCTGAGCTCTCCTCAAGATGTGTGCCCTCTCTCTCCCTCATGAGCTACCTTTAAGCAATTTCAAAATGTAACTCCTCTAACCCTTGATCTCCCTTGAGTGACTCTTCACTTTCCCTTGAGATCAACATGTTGATTTTTTTTAATAGGCTAGGCTCAAGCATGAAGTTCATTCCAATTTTAGCATTTTACTTGAACCATAGATAATTGCAGTTTCACCATTAACAATTTGCAGCAACCAAGATCACAAGAAGAAATTCCATGCACAAGTACACAAGAACTATCCTGGGAAACCCTTCTCAACAAGGGAAGAAAACCCAACCAATCCTTTGCTATGTATTCTTCAAGAGAAAGACCTCCCACACCATAAGCTTAGCACACAAGAGGGTGCTCACAAACCCTACAAGACTAGCGCCCAAGAGAGGTGCGCACTTCAACTCAAGAATAAGTACTTGCTGAAATTTCCAAACTCACACTTGTGTTGTGATTCCTCAATGGGAAATTTACCTTTATTTATATTAGACTGAGTATATCAAAAGTAGTGTCTATTGGCACAACAAGGCCGACTTTAATAACTCACAATATAATTAATAATTACCATATTAATTATCTTTTACATTAATTATCTTTCACTTTATGGTTGAAGATTTTTAATGACAAAATCATAAATATCTCATTCACACATTTCTTCAAACACTTGACTAACCTGAGATTTTAGTCTTTTAATAAATGACTCTAAAACAGAAAGCCACTGAAAGCTAAAACACTTAACTCAAGTAAATCACTGACCCATACTTTGATAAGGCAACAAGTAGACAAGTGATTTTTGGTCCAATGACCAGGGCAAAAACCCCACTGTGGGGAAAACCCTAGAGAGATTATTTCTATTATTCAAGAGCAAATCTGAAATTTCTTACAACCCAGAAATTTAATAATTCCAACTCTAAATCAGAAATGCAAATCAACTTATCTCAGCAATCTGATTTCTTTCTAGAAATTCGTTCCAACAAGCTTCAACTGCCCACACGTGCCAACCAAACTGCAGCCTGATTTCTGGGAAATCATGTCACTGTACAAATAACAATCAGCAGCAATAAATGCACAAAATCTGCCTCGGGAATCATGCCAGCAAGTACAGTACGATCTGTATGAACTTCTTCCTTGGAAAGTGTGCCTCCCTCTTGTTGTACGAACTGTCTTCTCACTGTACGAACTATCCTTCCTTCTGTTGTACGGACTATTATGATTGCACTGCCTTGGGAACCATGCACTCTAATTTGCTTTGAAAATTGTGCTCTTAAACTCTCTAGAAATCTGATCTCTCTCTTGTGTCTTTTCTGTGTGTTCTTCTCCCATTCCTAAGCATGTATGTGTACTCTTTCTTTTCCTAAGAAACCCTAACTTACATAACCAACTCAATCTAATGGCTATCATAAGTCTAATCTGAGGGATCACATTTAATGCTCACCATTAATTACAAAATAAGTAATAAATGCACATTAAATACTTTTGGGTCCCACAACTTAAAATCACTTTAAGTTATAAAGTACATTCACTTTATAAAAGCACTTTATTTAAAAAGTCACTTTACAAATAAAACATGTCTAGGAAACATGACTTTATGTTCCTCCCATGAAAAGACACAAAAACATGAATGAGGACATCCCTTGTTACATTTCAACAATGGTGGGGCCGACCTGTACCCTTTACATCACAAATAGGGTTACAGGTAAGTCTAACTCTTGAACAATATAGCAATGGATCTCATACACCCACTAGTGCTCAACCACCAGGGGCACATCCATCTGTTCTCAACTACAAGGATGTCCACATCTCTATCTTACTGAGTCACGGGAGAATCACACTCACTAGTGCTCAACCACTAGGATCACGTTCACCTGTGCTCAGCCACAGGCACGTCCAACTCAACAGATCTCTTTCTCATTGCGTCTCACAGGAGAATCATATGGAGTATCACATCATCTCAACTCTCTGCACAGAGGAGACCAGTACATCGTTTCATCTCCGTCTCAGAGAGAACRACACACCCAACTCATGGGCTTCCTCACCCCACACAGGGGCACACAACATTCCATCTCCATCTCAGAGAGGAACCACACACCCAGCTCATGGGCTTCCTCACCCCACACAAGGGCACACAACGTTCCATCTCCGTCTCAGAGAGGAACCAMACACCCATCTCATGGTCACACCCAACTCATGGGCTCTCTCTTAGGTCGACTCACTCAGTCTGTGTCCTGGAGGATGTCTCACGCAGCTGTAATCATCAACACAACGATCACGACTTAATCATTCGTTGAGGTCACTTAAGTCATAAAGTCACTTTTACATTTAAAAATTAAAAGACCTAACTTTATAAAATCACTTTATAAAGTTACTTTATAAAAACACATTATAAATTCACTAGGGAGAAATGTGCTCGGTCACTTCCACATGCTGGGCTCCGCCTATGCAAAAGTACCTCCGACCTACCGATTCTAACACAGTATAGTATACAATAGAACATGCAAGAATTCTTATTACAATGGTTAGTTTAAAATCTTGTCATGGATGAAAGACAACATCACTTAATCTCAGATTATAGATGGCTCCCTCTACTGGGAATTCAATGTTTCACGAAGCGGGAGTGCTTTAGGAAGCGGGAGCGTGGGAAGAGTCATTTTCCAAAAATCCTTGGAAGCGAAGCATCGCAGAAGCGTCGTTATATATATATATATATATATATATATATATATATATATATATATATATATATATATATATATATATATATATATATATATATATATATAGT
>JASDQU010502839.1:27244-38803 GCA_032191745.1 Picea mariana | reverse complement strand
ATATATATATATATATATATATATATATATATATATATATATATATATATATATATATATATATAGCGTTTATATTAAAAAAACATGCAAAAAGACAAATTAGCTGCAGAATGTATGAAAACATGCATATTTGTACATTGTAACATTAAATGGCATCCATAGTAGTAAGTAGTAGTACATCAATGATTAATCATTCGAGCATCAACCATTTAGAATCTAGCAATTACAAACTTACAAACCAACATACAAATTTTTAAGCCATATAATAGAAAGTAGACCATTAAGTTAAGGAATGAAACTAGTCATCTAGCAACTATCAACAATAACATGAGTCATGCTCATGACCAAATAGTCATGATTACAAAATAGGCCATCTGCACTGAATTATGAAGATCGAAAGGTCCAAAACAATAAAGTTTAAACTGTGCTAGACTCTAGAGTCTAGTTGCTAAATGCTATGAATCTATCATCTATAGAATGACATGTAAAGAAATGAAGCGCCCCATGGAGCTTCCTGTCACTAAACCATTTTGTAACTCTCCAAGTCACATTTTTTTGCAACATCTTTGAAGTATAGGATTGGGTTCTTGGGTTAATTGTGCTAATCAATTTAAGGTAATTGGCACTTCCACTCTAATCTATAATGACTTAGCTTAATTGACTTTAGGGTTTCCCCCTAGGCTAGGGTAGTTTCCTAAGTCCTTAGTCTGAAGTCATAGAAACAGAGCCAGTGTAAGATCCATAGATGCTGGTCAAAATAGAGGAATGAACTGTGTAAACAGTGCAACAAACCAACAAGATTTATTAAGTCTTTAAAGTATCTATCATCAACTTTAGAGGTAGCTTGAACTCTGTAGATCTGGACTGTTGTAAACCCTTAAAACAATGACAAATGGAAAGTGACGTTTTACGTTTTTATGAGGTCACTGGACTTATTTAAGCATCGATTTGTTCATATGGTTTAACTAGAGCAAGAACACATCAAAACATTGCAAAGATAAGAATTATACTAAATTACTAATATCCAAAATGCCTTGATGTGTTTAGTGGGCAGCTTTGGCACTTGGGACATCGTAATCTTCCAAGCGTTTAAATGAAGGGATTTGTCCAAGAACAATATGAAAAGAATGCACCACCACCACTAGAGAAGTACAATTACACTTAATAATCATTCATAAACAAAATCCAACAAGATTTAGAGAGACCACTTACTTAAGAAATCGTTTTCATCCATAAACCTTAGACATGAAAATCCATAGACGCTGCAAAGTCATCCACAAAACATAATCCTCAAAAAGGTGCTCTAGTTATCCATCCATAGCAAAAATATAGAAGCCATAGTAGACAAGTAATGTTCTCCACAAGTTCTAGTAATGATTTACAAGTGAGAACGGCTTCTCCTATTTATATGAGAGATCAAGCACCCTTCTCATCCATCAAAAGCCCAAAAAACATAAAATAATGTTGTATCTCTCACAAACCCTAGAGATAAGGCAACAAGACAAAATATCCATGATACAAGAGTCAATAGGTCACTAAGACAACGATGCCTCAACAATGAAGTAAATGTGCTCATGAGACAAGACGTCCCTCATAAATGCATGCTCCATCTCACACGTGTGGCATGTGTGACCTCAAGAAGTGGAGGGCTCGTTGACAAATCAAGTGTAGGGGCTCCAAAAGTGAAACGTTGCCTCTAATGGTTGCGATGTTTCATCACCAAGTGTCATATCATATCATAGATGGAGCAAAGAACTCTTTGCATAAGGACATGAGTTGTTCACCAGTTTCTCTAGACTCAGATCTACATGTGGAGCTTGGCACTCATACCAAGTGTGGTGTAGAGGGAGTTGGGATAGTCAAGAGGTTCTCTGGAGGTGGCAGATGTGTTTCTCTCAATTTCGGCAATGGAGGACAGTGGATGCGCCATCTCTTTCGAGGATGGTCRRGTTCTTATTCGGTCGAAGGGATCTGACATAGACATAGACTCAACACAATTTCTTGGTGTCAAAGAGTGAAAGGTATACAGGTTTCAAGGCAAGCCTGTAAGAGGATCCAAGGGGATCTTGGATCATGGATTGATGTCAGTGGTGGAGGMTGAGGAGCAGGAGGCTCTGAAGGGTGAGCAGCCGAAGGAGGGGTAGAGTTCACAGACTTCCAGTGTGGGGAGTTTACCTTCAGATGGGAAGAGGGAGTTAACCCCTTCCAATTTTGTCAAGAGACTGAGTTGGTACAAGATGACATAGATGGATGCTCAGGAGCAAGAGGCTCCTAGGAGCACATTGAGGGAGAGCAGGCCTTCGACAAAGTTTCCAAACTTCGTGGCATTGATTTGTAGCGTCATCGATTTTGTGACTTCCAGTATTCAGGGAGCAACTGACCAGCAGGGTTGGTGGGATGCCAGTGTGCAAGATGATGTGTGCAACATTGTGCCAGGGTTAGAGGAAGAACCAGTTCCAGGTGGCTCTTCGAGAAGTACCTTCCTCGCTAAGAGGGGGTGTTGATGTTTGTAGCATCAGACAGGTACTTCCACATCATTTTGTGTCTAACATGTGGAAGTCATCCTTAATGCCTCTCAAGACTAAGGAGATTCACCTTAATAAAGTGATTATTAAAGTGAATGTACTTTTGTAATTAATGGAGTTTAATTTAAGTCAAATGCCTAAGTATTTGGCATTAGTGAGTTAAATTAAATCCTAGTCATTAGATCTAAAGTGAAGGTGAGATCTAATCTTAGCCTTTGATCACTTTGGAGATCTAGGGTTTTGGATTTAGGGAAACTCAAGGTTATAAAAGGTAGCCTATGTGAGACAAGGAAACACACATAGAATGCGTGAATGAGATCCCATTAATTGGGTGGAAAAGAACTTTCATCCAAGTGTGTAGGGGCAGGGGCAGAGGAAAGGAGCAAAGGGGCAACAAAATAGTAGCAGCCAAGTGATAGGCTAGGCTAATTTGTTGATTTGTATTTTCCTCAGGTGTGCCATTATCCCAGGACGAGAGCCCAGGAGTTTATTTAATAAAATCAACAAGGTACTGGTTTTCCCTTAGGGGTTTTTCAAGGGTATTTTGCCTAGAAATTACGTGCGTACATTGTGTATGGTTTCAGTATTTATGCCTCTGCTCTAATGTTTCACTAAAACTCACTCGTGCTTTTATTCAGTTAACTCTGCTTAATAATTTATTGAAGCAAGGGTTTGCTAGCAATTAACTGTCCGGTGCTTGGTTAGGAGAAATTTAACTCTTTCTAGCCATTGAAACTTGAGTATCATCGGCTTCTTTTGTTCAACCTAAGATTGAGGCAGCAAAAATTCCTCCAGTCCTATTTTTAAGAAGCAATTATGGGTGCAACTCCCAACACTCCTCTTTATTGTGACCATGCTTGTTGTAATGCTTGCAAATCTTGCAGGCTTCATTTCTTCCATTCTTAATTTTGGGATTTTGGAAAATGTTTGCAATATTTTCCTTTTGTAACTTCGTGCACATCAATATCTTGCCACAACATTCTTGCAGGTTCTTCATGGCATGGGAAACCCACAACTTTGTGCAACTTATGACTTACTTTAATTTGGCAATCCTTTGCTCAAACAACAATTAAGGCAGTTGATAGACTACAAGATGCTAAAAATGCTCAATATTATGCCAAAGCTTTTGATGATATGAGTGAGTTGAGTTGCGTGGGAGCACACCCCCCCGCCCCACATTCCCTAAGCGAGCTCCAAGAGGAAGCACCCTTGGAAGAGCACTTCCAAGTCGCTCCCACTCTGAAGCTTTTTAGGAAGTGTGCTCCCAAGCATTTTGGAGCACTCCCTGCCTCTATGGGAAGCACCCTACCAACACACTCCCGAAACACTCCCAAGGCCATTAAAAATGCTCCCTGAGAGCTCCTTGCAAGATTAAAATGTTGACACAAAACTTGAGTGATTTTTTTTGTTTTTTGCTTGTGGGAACAAAGCACGGTTCCAATATGGAAAATAACTCATGGCTAGGGTTTCTTGATGAATTAAAACACTTTTTCACTCCATTTGCTTTCATTCTATGACTCATTTCACTCATCTTTGCTAGGGTTTTGAGTGGGCTTCTTGCTAGTTGTTGAGGAGCATATTTGTGAGAGCTTGGAAGGGAGATTGAAGGATGCCATAATTACATTCAACCACCATTGGAGAGTTGAAGAGGTAGGCTCTAAGCCCATTCTTGCTTGTTTTTTTCCATGTGTTGTAAACTTGTATATTTTCTATGTTGAATGTTCTCTTCTACTACTCTTTCCCATTCCTCCTGCTCCCTCTATCTATTGCAAGAAGCAGGTTATTCTCAAGAAGAATAATAGGTATGTGGTTTATCATTATGGTTCCATTTTTTATTATGATGGTGTTGTTGGGAAATCAAAATACCAATGATGAGGAGGAAGTAGGAAGTGGCCCATACCATGGAGAGAAGTAAGAAATGAAAGGGGATGATGAAGCTAACAGTGATGATGGAAATAAACTGAAAGAGAGTTCAACACCCTTGTGGAAGTATGTGACAAGGCATGAGGGAGGGAAAGGGGGTGGAACCACTAAATTTACATGCCCCCATTGTAACACAAATTACATAGGTTCATATACCTGTGTGAGGAAGCATCTTTGTGGGATTGTGCCAAGTAATGAAAAGAAGAGTATAAGAATCAAAACATGCAATAAGGTGCCTACAAAAGATAGAAAAAAAATACATCGGGGAAGAGGAGGAAGCACAAAACAAATCCAAAAAATCAAAGGTTGAATCTAAGACCTTAGGCTCATATACAATGTTTAATGGCCAATCCCCATCCCCCCATGCTAGTGGATCCTCGCCCATGCATACAGGGCGTAGAACAATATTAGATTTCCTTGACGAAGGTTGTAAAGATGACATGGATGCAAAGGTGTTCACAGTTCTTTATGCATGTGGCATACCATTCAATGTTCTTCGCTCACCCTATTAGCATGAAAATGTACAAGCCATCAACAATCCTGCCGAAAGATACAAGAGCCCTAGGTATGACAAAGCTAGAACCATGGGACTTGACAAGGAAAGAGCCAAAATCCATAGCRCTCTAGGACATTTTCCAAATGATTGGACCAAATATGGAGTCTCCATTGTATYTGATGGTTGGACAAATGTTAAAGGCGAACCATTGATAAATATTCTTGGTGTAGTCTTCCTTTTGGCCAATGACTACTTGGATCATTACAAGACCGATATTAACATTGCAAAACCCTTAATTAAAACCATTCAAGGGATTGCACTATACAATGTCAYTCAACTCATTATTGATAATGCTGCTAATTGCAAGGCAACAGGAACAATCGTTGTGGATATGTACCCTAAATATTTCAGTTTGGGTTTTTGGTTCACACATTGAACCTCTTGAGTCTTGATGATGCATGATATCATTAAGTTGAAGGGGCATGATTATAAATGGATCAATGCATTTTACAAGAAAGGGAAGAGAATAATAAAATTTATTACCAAACATAGATGGCCATTATATTTTCCGGAATCAGTCTACGTTGGAGCTACTTAAGATTGCAAAGACCAAAATTTACTAGTTATTAACACACCCTTCACACCTTTTGAAGGTAAGAGAGGCATTGGCTAGTATAGACTCAGGTGGTTCGTGGCAAGGTTTTAAAGATAGGACTGCATCCTCATATGATATACATGAATTTCAGGAGGTGGATGACACCATTGTTCATGGTCAGTTTTGGACACAAGTTAGTTATGTTCTACAGTTTACCAAGCCCATGTATAATATGATTCAGTTTGCAAATACAGAGCAACTAGTGATTGAGGAGGTTTATGAATAGATGGAAAACATGTTAATCCAAATCAAGGACATTGTTGAGTAGAGATATGTGACCGTGTATATTCATAAAGATGTGGTGAAAAGGTGGGAGAATCTCAATGTTCCACCCCATGCCTTAGCATATGTCCTTACACCCAAATATTATTCTCCATCTTGATTAGCCTAACCAACACCTAGGGGTGGGGTTAGGAGAAAACCACACAAAGATATAGATGTACAGAGTGGGTAGGTGCTTGCATTAGACAAGTTGGTCCTTGAAGAAGAAGAGTCTACTCAAGTATGAAGCAAATTGAGCAAGTACATCAGTGAGCATGGAGTCTTTTCTGACTTGCATGCAACTAAAGATCAAGGTAGGTTGAATCCTATCAAATAGTGGAACATGTATGGTGCTTCTACCACATCATCTCTACATAAATTAATGGTTGGGTTGCTTTCACAAGTTATTAACACTTCTTTTACAGAGAGGTGTTGGAGTACCTATAGGCTATAGCTTCATCCATAGCATGAAGAGAAATAGCCTAAATGTAGACCAAGTAGAAAGCTTGGTTTATGTGCACTACAACTTGAGGTTATTGTCCCATGAATTGTGATTGTGAGGTGGAGAAGAATGATAGAACATATACGACTTGGAACAACAATCAAAAGGAGGCTAATTTGGAAGATGGAGCCATAGCTTTCGAGCCCTTAGAAGCTGAAATTTTGGCTGATGGGAATCATGACGGTGATCATACAGTAAAGATGCCACCCCCATCCACCACCAAGTTTCCAAGTGTAGCAGCTTTGCCTTTAGCTTCACAACCTCCAGTGTTGCATGGGGGCGTGTAGCTCATGGTCGTGTTCCACAACGACTTCCACCTGCTCTTACTCCTGTTATTCATAGATCACGGGAAAAGAAATTAGTAATTTCTCGTGGCAAGAGGAAATCTTAGTAGCTAGTAGATTTATTTGTCTTTTTCTGTTTAGAATCTAGTTTCTAGGACTGAGTACTTTGTCTTTATTGTGGTCGCATGGCCTATTTTGTAAATATTATATGACAGTTTAAGTTTGAATTTTGAACTTTGAACCTACCTTTGAAATGTTGACTGCATATTACAACTGTTTGGTCATGACTATGATGCTCCATTTCATTTCGGGTTGATTTTATCTGTTACAGTTTGTTGATGACAATTGTTATCTGTTGAAACTTGAGGGTTGATGCTGTGGTCGATCATTTGATGACAATGCTATAACTGTTAGATGATTGATGTTATATGTGTACTAAATGGTTGATGCTTTAATGATCATCATTAATCCCATAGTTAAATCTATGTTTTGATGTTCTCTGCAACTAATTCAACATTCTGCATGTTTTTTTAAATATAATGCATCAAAATATATTACAATATATATTATATAAAAAACACTCCCAGAATGCTCTGCTCTAGGAAGCTTTTGAAAATTGGCACTTCCCACTCCTACTTCACCTTCGCTCCCAAAAACATAGCTAGTGAAACAACTAACTGTGTATACGCGTCTGTCAGAATTAATTTAGGGCAACCCCTGTAGGTTAATGCTGTTAATTTTTGTTGGCAGTCAAGATCTGTCTTGAGATGGGAGCCAAGGCAGATATGGTGGCACATTGATGTATTCTCTTTTGTTCAGCAATGAAATATAAGATTCATTTTCCAAAAACAAAAAAAAAAAAATAGGCTTCTGGTCACAATATAGAAGATAGTTGAGCAGGCTGTGTAAGACATAAATAGTGGTTTGTGTTTTCCTAATCGAAGCAGTGCTGAACTCTCTGTACCTTTTTGGATAGTTAAATGAATTTTAAATTCAATGGAAAATTTTGGCTAATTATTAAAGTTTTGACATAAAATGCTAGTGTCAAATCTCTGCTAGAAATGTTGTTAATTGATCAATTTAAATCTCCAAAATTCTTTCCGATGATATCTAAATGGTGACTATTAGCCCATTCTATTTTTCATGTTCAGTCCACTGTATGATCAGGGGTTTCCATTCGCCTGTAAGACAACAGCCTACAGGTCTAGCATGATATACCATTGAAATTGCATTTGCCCATAGGTTCAGGATCCTATATAATTGAGATTCCCCGCCCCCAAACCCCTGTTCCCTATATGATTTAAGTTGTTGCTAAACTGGTTGAAAACATAACATGATATCCACCATTTCGAATAACCTTGGTAACAATAGCTCCTAACTCAAGAGGATAAAGCAAAGGCCATGTACTCCTACCTAAATCCACGATATACATATATGGATGCTGTAATAACTACTATTGCAACTCTTTTTAAACACAAATACATCCACACAGAGTGATCAGACACCTCACTGTGAATGTATCATTGCAAAAATACTAAAGCATACAGAGTTTATGCTCTCTTGCAATTTTATTTGTGATGTTTGATAATTTACACATGACCACAGCATTCTGCTAGTGGCTGGATATATGCATATGTGGGTGCAGGAATGTGTATCTATATGGGCACATACATTATAACCGGTGTGCACAGCCGAGACAGATCAGTTTTGGATCAAAACCAGTCCGACTTTGACATTAACTCAACCAGAGGCCCAGTCAGCATCTGACACAGACAAGTCAGCCAAAAGACCCTGACTCTGGGCATTACTGACCGAATTTGCATCTGCTGATTTGTCAACCTGCCAGCAAGACCCAGGCTTAAAAAAATACAGAAAAGAAAGAAACCCTAAACACTCCAAAGTTGTAATTATAGAAGAGGGAGTACTCATCGCTCCTAACTGACAGGGTAAATGCCATGCAATCTTACCTAAATCTATAATAAACATATATGGATGCAGTAATAACTACTATTCCAATTCCTTTTAAACGCAGATACATCCACAAGGAAAGATCAGACACCTCACTGTGAATGTATCATTACAAAAAAGTAAAAACACTAAAGAATATAGAGTTTATGCTCTCTTGCAATCTTTTCATGATGTAAAATAATTTATGCATTGCCACAGCATTCTACTAGTGGCTGGCTAGGGTAAATGCCATGTAATCTTACCTAAATCTATAATAAACATATATGGATGCAGTAATAACTACTATTGCAATTCTTTTTAAACACAGATACATCCACAAGGAAAGATCAGACGCCTCACTGTGAATGTATCATGACAAAAAAGTAAAAACACTAAAGCATATAGAGTTTATGCTCTCTTGCAATCTTTTCATGATGTAAAATAATTTATGCATTGCCACAGCATTCTACTGGTGGCTGGCTATATGTGGATGTGGGTGTGGGAGTGTGTATCTACACATACATTATAAACGATGTTACAGATTGGTTTTTTTAAATCAAAACTGGCACAACTCAGACACTAACTCGACCAGAGGCCAAGTCAGAATCCAACTTGGCCGAGTCAGCATCTGATACAGCCAAGTCAGCCAGAAAAAAAACCTGAATTGACTGCATCAGACATGACAGGCCAAATCTGAGTCTGCTGATGGGTCAACCTGCCAACAAGGCCCAGGCTAAAAACAATACCCAAAAAAACAGGAAACCAGAGAAATCCTAAACACTCTAAAGTTATAATCATAGAAGAGGGAGTACTTTGAATGTTAATTCTTAAAGTTAAGGATTCTAAAGCGAAATCTTAATATATGTATCTGAATGTGGGAGTGTATATCTATCCCAGCACATACATTATAAACCCATTAGAAGGAGGAGAGTATTCCCTTGGTGAAACCAAATCCCATCATAGGGATATATGCCACTATAATAAGATAGCTTATATGGACATCACATAGATAACAACCACAGGTTAGAGAGGGGGCGAACAAGGCATGAGGACACGAAAACCATTGGCAATGTAACATTTTCTGCTTTCATGTCGGCTTTGGACTGCAAGTCCGAAATTGATGTTACAATTTCTGATACTAGCAATGCTAGAAGAAATTTACAATAATGAGATCAATTTCAATTTCGCTATGAAATTCATCGGTATCTTTTTCTAAGATTTATCTACCAAACTAGCTAGGAAGAACTGGGTGTTAATACAACATAGTATTTACTATTGAGAATGGCAGGAAAGAGATGTCCATGAGATTGGAAATCGGGATGGTGAGCACCCTCAACATAACATTCAAAGAACCAAAATTTGATGAAAATAAAAGAAATGGAAAAAAACAATGAAATTAAAGGGGGGCAGAAGTTAGTTACAATTTTTTGAAAGGGAGAAACAGAGTAATTAATTAGAAGACCTACCTGGTTTGACGAAGACAGAGAGGCCAAAATCGGTGGCCTTGAGGGGGGAATTCTCGTTCTTGTTGAGAAGAAGGAAATTCTCTGGCTTGAGATCCCGGTGGACAACACCCATGGAATGACAGGTGTGGACGACCTGGACAATGGTCCTGCAGAGGGAGGATGCGGCCCTCTCGGTGTAGTGGCCCTTGGCAATGATTCGATCAAAGAGCTCCCCGCCGGCGCAGAGCTCCATGACAAGGTGGACTGACTGCTTGTCCTCGTAGGCGCCCTTGAGCTCGACCACATTGGGCTGCCCCGTCAGGTGGTGCATGATCTGGACCTCCCTCCTCACGTCCTCGATGTCATCCTTGTTCGCCAGCTTCCGCTTCGCGATGGTCTTGCACGCGAACTGCTCGCCGGTCAGCTTGTGCGTGCACAGGTGGGTTACGCCGAACTGCCCGCGCCCGAGCTCGCGCCCGAACGTGTAGGTCGACCGGACGTCCTCCATCGGGCGCCCCAGCACGGGCCCGTCCGGCTGCCTGGTGACCGGCCTTGGCGACGGTACGGGCTCTGCTGCTGCCTTGTGGGTCTCGGGGGGGGATTTGCGAGGCTGAGAGTCTGCAGCGGCAACGGCGACGTCATAAGGATGATTTCCCGTCGAGTTCTTCTTCGGCTGCTCTGGCTGGTGATTGGCACTGCCGTCTGTATTGTAATATTGGGCCGCCGGTGCTCTCCCCTTTGTTCCCACGCAGTTCCCCATTTGCCTTCAATTGACACAGAGATTGCCTTCAGATCGCTATTAAGCTCGTCTGGAAGAGTGGATTCAAGCAGGAGGAGAAGGAAAATACTGGAGCTGCACTGTGCATAGATAGATCCACGAATTTCGAACGAGATGTAGTGGTTTGGTAGTTGGGCATTCGACATATGTAGAAAGCCACCTTAGCTTTGCGGATTTGTTGTTGGGTCCGAGGAGATGCCGATTCATGGTGGGGAACGGGAACGGGAACTCGGAAACCTTCGCGGCCCGGAAACCTGTCCGCGTTGAGGCGGTTGGAGAGCCGTTTCGCGGTAGTGAGATCACCCCCGCGTCAGATGCAACGTGGACAAGAGCGTGTCCGCGTCGGACCACTGCTATTCGGTTTCGGGTTGTCGGCCAGTTGTTGTAAGTCAACGAAATAGTCTCGTGGTAGATTGGCACGTGTCACACAGAGAAGAGGAAACGGCGATGAAAGAGAGACGAGTCGCGATGATGGCGAAGTAGTGGCGTGGTTGTCGATGTAATATTTTATTACGGTCGTTCATATGATAATTGATATTGTTTTTTTTTGCCTAGGGATATGACAGTTTATTTATTATTGTTATTGTTTTTTAACGGATATTTGGCAACTTATCTGGGTTTGGTGGGAGGAAGCACTTGAAACTTTTTATTAGGACTCGATGGTTAAATTTGACAGGATTTTTTTGTGTTTTTTTAATTTAGTCATAATATATTTGTTTAAAATTTATAAGTCATTATTGAAG
>JASDQU010502838.1:41361-52118 GCA_032191745.1 Picea mariana | reverse complement strand
TTTCATGATATGGGCTATTATATCAACAATTGTTTTTATTTATTGAAAATATAAATTAGATACCACTGACATCACTTTGTGTTATAATATTTTATTTTATTTTATTTATTTATTTTTATGTTCATATAATGGAAGACTTCTTAACTGGTTCTTTGTGACAATTATAGATCATTAACACATTGTTAAACTCACTACAGATATGTGTTACACACTTATAAACAAAGGAACAAGGATAAGTTTCTTTGTATTAGGCTAGGTATTTAGCTCAGTGTGGGTTTGATTTGGAATTTGTTGGATGAGAGTCTAGTTCTAGGGATCTAGGCCAGGGTTTCCAAATCATAGGAATTATGCTTATAATAGTATGAAACATGGAAATGGCAACAAATTGTAGAAGAAGAGAAACAACTTTGGAGGATTATTTGGAGGCCTTCCTCGATGATTTTTTTAATGAAACAAGTTATGAATGGAAATATCAAGATGTCCTATACACCCTAGAGTCACTAATCCAGGAAAAAACCTACATCTAACCCCTTCAAAATTGATTCAATTTTTTTTTTCCAAAAGCCCAGTGACTGTGACAGAAGTGCAGTGAAAAAATAAGGGTCAAAGATGGAGCGATAACTCTTTAAAAATAACACATTTTACAAAAAGAGGAGATTTTTCTATATATAAGGTTATTTTTAAGACCAAACTCTCTCATTTTTTGGAAATTCATTCCCATGTTCTTGGAATATGTTTCATAAAAGAATGACTAAAACAGACAATTAAATTGGAGAATTTGATTTTCTGAAATAAGCCTCCAAGAAATTTGAATATATCCCAATATATGCTACATGTGTAAACACTCAGGGAGGTTATTTTGATTTGGTATTTCCTTAGAAAAAAACTCCTTTGGTTTTCCAAAATTCATCTTTATTTGGTCAAAAACCTCTTTTGAAAATTATGACCAAAATTAGGCAATTAAATTGGAGAATTTGATTTTCTGAGATAGGCCTCCAAGAAAGTTGAATATATCCCAATATATGATACCTATGTAAAAAATGAAAAAGTTTATTACTATTTGATAGGTTCTTAGAAAAAAACTCCTTTGGTTTTCCAAAATTCATCTTTATTTGGTCAAAAAAATCTTTTGAAAATGATGACCAAAAACAGAGTCAAAAGCACAACGTGGTTTTGTAGAACACTTTTGAGTGACTTTTCCTAATCCATTTTCTGATGTAGTAGTGCATTGACATGTGTCTTTGAATATTGATGTCCTTGTTGTTGTTTTTTAGGAGCATATCCAGGTGTTCATTGACTCTTCCAAGAAAATACTCTCTGTCCTTTTCAAATTTTGTTGCAATAGTGCCTTCAATATATTGTTGACATAGTGGAGGCGATGGCTCAAGAATCATTTGACAATAGAAAGGGATGCCAAATTTTATTTGAAAATATAAACATTTGACCTAGGACCCCAAAAATAACCTTGAAAGATTATGTTTTATCATTGGTGACTACTGGACTCTAATAGACTCCAAATCCTCCAACTCAAACTATCTCTCTGTCTGATCAAAAGGCTAATAAAATTGTTGATTCCCCTGTAGCCTCATGGGGAAAGAAAACCAAAAATCCTACTGATAATTCCCAATAGCCTTCAACACATGTTGATACTCAACCTAAGAAGTTATAAAATCCAAGTCAATGAGATTTCCCTATAGTCCCTATGAATAGAAGAGGAGCCAATCGGTTCAAAGGGGAATCTTTTTGAGGAAGTACCTGGGGTGAAAGTGGAAAGCCTAATGTAAAATCCCCAAGCACTTCAGATCCTATCTAAGTATCCTCCGATCATGAAAGCCCCCATAAAATACTCAGGGAAGTTTCTGCAAAAGACTTGGATCCCGATAAAGTAGTAAAATCTGAACCTATTCCCTCCTACAAGCACTTCGTTACTCCTACCTCACATATGCCTACATCATATTCCAAAGCTAATAGACCCTCTACATCCATCAAGGGATCCAAGCCCTCCTCTAAAACATCTGATCATACTCCAGTCATTGCAAAATTACAACAAGAAAATATTCAGTTGCTTCAACAATTGGAAGAGAAAAAGACTATGGATAGGCATCTCCACCATGACAATGCAGTATTATAAGAAAAAGTGAATTCTCTCCAATGGTTGGTTGATCAAATGACCAATGAAAATTGTAGCCTCCAGGCACAAGTGAAACATCGTAAGAGGCACAAGACAAAGTCTCCAGGACAATAGGAAGAAGTTTCTAAAGCTAATCCACCCCCTCCTTCATGAGTCTAGTTATGTTGGGTAATTCATTTTTGTTTGCAGTGGGACCTGCAAATCCATAGGCATGGGGGTAATGTTGGGATTGTATTTTGATTGTTTTATTGCGATGATTGAATCCTTTTTGCACCAATATTACATATGTTATGATTCATATTACCCATTTTGAAGGAGTTTCAAAGGTTTATGTATCAATTTATCATGGATTCACATGAAGTATGTATAATTGGCATTTTTGTAATGATTTTGAGATCAATTCAATTCATTTTAATGTTTATAAATATCTGACATTCTGGTTTTCTTGCAACAGGTTGGAATTGTAATCCAATCCTCCATCTAGACCTTCACCTAGCACTATCATAGGAAACAAACTTAAATATTAATTTTTGGGAGGATGCATTCGATTCAGCAACATATGGAAAATGGGTTTTGTGCATAATATGCCCAATTAGGTCCCACTTGGGTCGTTTCTTGAAATTATGAATGGATTGAGATGAGTTCGTGGTTTTCAATTCGACATATGGAACTCAATATGGCACTCGAAGCACAAAGGAGTTGGCGGTTAGCACATTGGCGACCTATGGTGGATGAATCAACAGCCTGGGTTTTGTGACCCCTCTTGGCCTCCAGCTACTGAGCTCTTGACATATCATATTAGGAAGTTATGCTAATCAATGAGTGGCTCATTCAGTTTCTAGAAGCCAAAGTTGTTAGCAACTCATTTAAATAATTTTCTATTTTTAGAGGAGGTCAACCCTTCTAGTGGTCGACCTCTGGAGATGTAATTCACCTATTAATACCACCAGTAGTGGAAATACCAGAGAACAAAATGTTAAAAAGACATTTCATTGTGTAATTGAGACATTCTCTGCAACTTTTGTTCCAGTTTTTATTTTTTTTCATTAATGATAGAATTGCATTGAGTGAAGCCTGTGTTTTGTTGTTGGAGAGTAGCCAAAACGTGATGGGGGGGGGGGCCAGTTGTCTGGGTGAACCTACATCAATAGATACATGTGTTTATCTTATTTATTATTTAGACATTATACTTGTTTTTGTGTTGTATGTAGTTTTCAGTTTCAGTTATTGTACATGTTAGTTATAAATTGATTATCTAATTTGTATTCCTTTTAATTGCAGATTGATTTTCTAATCCATCTTCCTGTACATTGAAGATTTATTTTTTATTTTTGTATATCATAAAAGGATGTCCATGCCTGTATGTTAATGATTATATTTTGTTGCAGGTTGTAGAGTTGTTTAATTACAGTGTTGTGTATTTTTCTTCTAGCTATAGGTTATCATGTCGGATACTAATTTAGACAGTTTCATTTTAGTGTTGATTAATTACTTTAGTTGCAATAACTTCGGCAGAGCAGTAGTTTAGATTGGTTCTTTTGGCAAAGTTTATTTAGCTTTGCTTCAGTTTTAATATTTTGACAAAGTACTAATTTAAATAGATTTACTTATAGTCTTGATAGATTAAATTTCTTAGTTTTAGTTTTGATAGAGTTTTAATTTAGATAGGGTTACTTGCGATTGCATATACTCTATGTATGACTTGTTCACTTGTCATTTTTTCTTCAGCGTGTTAGGATAGAAATGAATTTTGAGTTTTTTAAAAATCAATTTAGTTGATTTTGGATATGATTCTCAATGATAGTTTAGTTCATTTTAGATTATGAATTTTAATGAAGTCTTAGTTATAAATTTGAGCTGTAGGTTTCCACATAGTGTTTTTATTGTCATTTTAAGTATGAATTTGAATTAAGATTTTTAATTAAGTGTTAAATTATGAGTTTATGAGTTTATGGATTTGCTTGAGTTAGTGATTTTAATAGAGTACTTTCCAACAATTACGTGATAGAGTGAATGATTGATGTTGAAGGAGTGTTTACTTATTCAAATAATTGCTTTATTAGATTAGATTAGATCGTTATTTGAATTTATTGGCATTAGATTAGATAATGAAAGGCTAGGTTAGATTAGATCTCTAGACCTGCATATACAGTGGTGGCACGTCGAAGCTTACGAGCCCCGGGTTGACAATTTAATGTCAAAATAGATAGCATATATTTTACTCGACACCACCCAAGTGAACGAAGCCAAGTTCCATGTATGAAGACTAGCTCCGTTTGCAAATCCTAGGTAGACCAAAGACTTCATTGACATCTTCCAACCAAGAAAAAACCTAATAAGCAAGCTAAAGACGAAAGGAAAGGGAAAATATATATACACTAAATTACATTAGTATACAAAGTGTTCCACCCAAGCCTGGGGATCAATCGTAATATCATTTCAAGTAGAGCCCATTCCTGGTCTTGGCCAACATATTCCCTTCACAATATTCTAACTCATAGGCTCCTTTTTCTAAGAGACATCACACAATATAGGGACTATGCCACATGGGTTTAAACTTTCCTGCCCCCAGTGGTTCTTTGGCTTGATCATATAAGAGGACCAAACCACCCTCAACGTACAACTGAGGAAAAACAAAATTATCATACTGGACCTTGAAACATATTTTGTTCACCTCAATAGTCGTAGAGGTGTCTCGACGCTACTCGTCAAGACTCTCTAGGTGTACAAGGCATCACTCGAGATCAAAAGTGTTAGGTAGGAGAGCTACTGCCAACTTAAGAGAAGGGATTTCACATTGAATAGGTAAAATAGAATCCACACTGTGTACTAACTGGAAAGGGGAAATCTCAGCGACAGTCTTGACCAAGGTTTAATATACCCAGAGTGTAGGATATAGCATAATGTGCCAATCCGACTTATGATGGCTGACAATTTTTTGCAAAATGGTCTTGAGAGACTTGTTAACGACATCTACTTGTCCATTTTTCTGGGGGTAATAAGGATAAGAATGACCATGTCTAAACCCTAGCTTAAATGCTAGTTCTTTCATCATTTTGTTCTGAAAGTGACTGTCATTATCATTGACAATCTCACTCAGGATACGGAACTAGGCGATAATTTGATTGAATACGAAGAAGGCAAGAATATTCCTATCATATTTAACTATATTCATGGCCTTGGCCCACTTATTAAAGTAGTCTATGACCATGATAATCTGTTTATGCCCCCCAACCGAAGTTGGTTTGCAGTCCATGAATTCCACCCCCCACTTGGTGACGGGACCAATGATAATGATTGGGTGAAGAGGGGTTGGATGCGAGCACGCTTTCCAAGTGAACACATGGTAGGGGTGACACTTCTTAACTACTTCAATACAATATTTAAAGATAGAAGGCTAGAAATAGCTGGCTCGGAAAATATTTTTGGATGTCACAAGCCAAGATAAATGACCACCACAAGCCCCACTACGACAATTGTTTAAGATTGACTCGGCTTATCCGTGAGTTAAACAACAACGTAAGATATTGTATATTCCCTGGTGATACAATGTGTCACCAATGATAGTATAAATCTTAGCTTGGTACCGTACACGTCGTCAGTCATATCGCGAGAGATGTTGAGGGAACTTCAAAGATTTAAGATAAAGAACAATGTCTCCATACCAAGGGTCAGACGATGAGACAATAAAAATGTGTTCATCCACAAACAAATTAACATGGATAACATCCTGATCTAATCATGGAAAGTCAAATATTAACTTCGTGAAGACTAGTGATTTTTTGGATTTTGCAGAAGCGAAATCAAGATCAAATTCTTGTAAAATGATAATCCATTTATTTTATTTTCCCCCTATGATAATCCTGGTAAGGACGTATTGAAATGGATTGGCATTGGTAACCACCATAGTATTTCAAAGTAATATATAATGACGTAAACATTGGACTGCGTGAATGAAAACCAAAGCTATCTTTTCAATGTGAGAATAATTAAGCTCATGAACGACTAGGTTTTGACTAAGATATTATATGACGTGATCTCAAAGCTCATCATCCTCCTGAACCAAAACCATACTAATCGTCTCCTCAGACATGACGATATAGAGAAAGTAATCCCTACTGTAGTTAGGAGACTTCAGCAGAGGTGTCGATACCAAGGCTTTCTTCAAAGCATCAAAGGGATCCTAGGCTCGCTCAACCTAGATAAAAGGGGTGTACTTCTTCAAAAGATGCATGAAACCCTTAGTGATATTGGCATAATTTACTATAAACCAATGTAGAAAGTTAGCTTTACCCTGTAAACCTTGAAGTCTTCTAATAGTTCATGGGGGAGGCAATCAAAGTATTTCCTCAACCTTTAATGGATCTACCATGATCCCGGTCTCAAAAACTACAAATCCCAAAAGACGACCAAACCTAATGAAAAGGATGCACTTATGAAGGTTCAACCACATTCTATAGTAGTGACATCTTTCAAAAACGAGTCAAAGGTGCGTAGAGTGATTCTCTCTCTTATGAGAGTGATGAATAATATTGTCAAGGTAAGCTTCGACTATACACTTAATATCATGGAATGCGAAGGTCATGGCACATTGGAAGGTTGCTCTGGCATTTTTAAGGCTAAAAGGCATTTTACGGTATGCAAAAGTACCCCAAGGGAAAACAAATTTCATCTTGTGTTGATCCTCAGGTTTAATATGAATCTGGTTATAACCTAAAAATATGTCCATAAAATAAAATAGTTCACTTCCCGCACACTCATCGAGAATATGATCGATGAAAGGTGTCAAGAAGTTGTCTTTAGGATAGGCCTTGTTCAGGTCATGAAAGTCCATACATACATGTATAGTTCTTTTCCTCTTATTCATGGGAATGAGATTGGATACCCATTCAGTCAAGGGAACCAGGTAGATGAATCCAACATTAAGTAGCTTCTCCACCTTTGCCTTAATAGTAGGGGCTTTTTGAGGATTAACAACTCTAAGACTTTCTCGAATAGTTTTAGTATATAAATAAGTTCTAATCTCATGCTTGACAATATGAGGGTCTATTCCTGAAATCTCTTCATATGAGAAAGAAAACACATCTCAGAATTCCTTGAAGAGTTCAACGTAGATCAGGATTTCTTCTAGCAAACAATCCACACCGATATGTACGTTTTTAATCTTGCTAGGGGTACGAGAGTTATCGATCATGATGGTAGGATAAATACTCGCCATATTTCCTTTGGCATAAATGTCATGCGTATCAAGTGGAACTAGGGAGTGACCGACTATATCACTCAAAGTAGATCGAAATTCATGTTGTTCACTTCTTTCAAGATCTGGGAGAAAATAAGAGCGGTGATGCATATCATCCCAAGGTCTATCGAAACCATTCATGGATTCGATGATATCTTCGTCTGAAGGAAAAGTATCATCGAGGCAGTCATGTGAAAAAGACAATGTAGTGGCCTACTTGGGCCTAAGAATGGGATCCTCCTCATCCGTTGGGGAGGTAATAGGATCAAGATCAATGAAAGATTCAAGAACAACTTGATATGAAATCTTCACTACTGATAGTGGCATGGCCATTCTAGAATGTGACTAACCTTCAAAAGATGAATTCGGGGAAGGTAGAGTCCATGGATCACTAAAATAGGAAGTGTGGAAAGGAATGGACCTCCCTGTCAAAATGGGCCTATTGGACATGGCGTAAACATGGTGAATCGGTGCCATGAAGTCAAAAGTACCCATAAAAGAAGAATATATTCTGACACCGAAATTATCATTTGTCAACTAATAATTGTTGATCACAAGGATCGACAGTTCAACAGATGCATTGGGACCAGCGTATGCAAAGGATAACTGGTCGATCGTCATGATCTTCCCTTCGTGAGGAAAACAAAGAGTATGAAATAATAACGATACGACGATGACCATAGCATAGGTCCAATTTCATCCTAGTAACAAGTTATAATCAAGAGGCACATCAAATACCTCAACCTCCACCTCTACCATCTTCCCACCTAACTAGACCAGAAAGGCAAGAAGAATACCCTGAGGGTGGAAGGAATGACCGTCAAAAGCAATCAACATGTTCGATGATTTAGAAAGAGTTGGAGAATTGAGAGCTTTCCAATAGATCAGGGACATCACACATGTATCAACACCTTCATCAACAACCACATGTTTGATGGTATACTTTGAGTACCCAATGTGGATTTGGAATTCCACATGGTAAGGAAAGTGAGGCTTCACACCTATAACGTAAAACTTGATAACTTTTGAGCCACTAGGTTCTAGAGCTCTTAACTTAGATAGTAAGGCATTCCTCTATGAAGGACACATCTGGAATACCTCCAAAGCCGACATCTCACAAGGGGTTTGACCCAGGTACTCAAAAATAGAGTAGTTTTGGGTGGCTCTAGCATTTGGATTGTGGGTAGAGCACTTGAGTACTCCTTTCGGAATATGAGGCGGTGGCTCTGGTTTTTCAATCTGTAAAGTCATCTCCAGAGGAGGAGGAGGAGGAGGAGGTTATATACTAGGTATAGCCTGTGAAGAGACATAATCTCGATATCAAGTGGCTACATTAACTTTCACATCAACCATATTGATACACAAACAATCATCGTATTTCAACGGGGGGTTTTAACTCCCACCAGCCGCATTTTAGGCATTTGAGGGACTCAATTCCATGTGTTTGTTATATGGAAAAGAATTTGTCATCACAGTGGGCACTAGAGATAATAGCCTCGCATCTTCCACAAGTTTGGGGCATAAATGACTAAGGTGGTCGTTTGTATAAATATTATAGAGAAATCTCACCTTACGTCTTTCTCTCTTGCCCTCTCCATCATTATTAATCATCTTCTCATTATTACCACTATCCTTGGGTTTATTATTATTTTTTCCACCCTTACGATTATTATGTCCTTTCTTCTTATTCCCACCTGGTTATTGGTTACCATTTGGTCCATTCGGCGATTGCATAGAATGTACATCCGCCGACTAAGTGGGATTGGAAGACACATAAAAATATGGCCCTCCTATAGACTACTTTAGAGACAACACTTTCAAATGGATTTTCGCTGAGTCTGTAGATTGTACATTGGTGGAGCCTACAATTCCATCAGCATGAGGTCCAAGATTTTTTCTAGGATCATAAGTTGACCGCGGTGCATCCAAAATAATGTGGTATAACATCCCAGACTTAGCATACATAATATGTAATTTTTGGGCTTTGTAGATCACTTCTTCCTCAGTGCTAACCCAAGATGTAGCAACATCTTTCAAGATAGGAGGCTGCAAAGACTTAATAAACCATTCTAAAATAAAGGTTGGGGTTATGGAGGTCTTAATCAACCTCTTCTATCTATTCCGCTCTTGGATATGATCCAAGATATGAGTGGCTATGTCCTGGCATAAATTCGATAGAATTTCTAGTCCAACATCGTAGAGAACCGACAATTGGAAGTGGTTAAGGAAGACCAAAACCATTTGACTAAAGGTCCCATATGCCTCCCTATGTAGCTTGATATACCATTTTGAAGTGACCCCTATGAGGGTGCATTGAAAGAATCTTAACTGAATGGAATCATCATTAAGGGAATTTGAGGAGCACCATAGGTGAAAGGTAGTAACGTGATCACCAAGATCCTCACCATTCTTACCTTTGAATTTAGGAATGTCTGAAGGAAGCTTGGTGGGGATGGGGGGCCATGTAGGATCATGACTCACAAGGTCATTCATCAACTTAGACAAGTCTGGCACATTAAACATGGCCAGATAAGGGAGTCGGGGTTGTGGCATCTAGCCCCAAGATCCCTAGAAAGATTGTTTTTGAGGAACTAGCCCATCCAGGTTTCTGGTAAGAAACATGGCCCTGTCTGGGATTGTAAGATCCTCCTCTGGCTCATAAAAGTTTGGTTGAGAATCATTACAGTAGGAATTTTCTGATGGGGGTTATAAAAATTTCCTCCAACCGGATTGGATCAGGGTTGGGGGTTTCCGAAAGTGTGAAATTGACCTCCTATGGGTGTGAATCCAGAGGATAGAGGTGGATTCATCATGCCAAATGTGTTGGTCAGAATCAGCACTAAGGAGGTAGGGGCATAGGACGAAACTTGAGCATAGGCTTGTCTGTCAGGTTGGCTAATCCATCCAGAAGTAAGAGGATTAGACCCGAGGTTAAAATCAGGAATACCTCCCATATTAGGAGTCTTTAGAGGGATTTGAGAACCACCAAATGAAAATGGAGTATAAGGAGGTGTAGTGCCCTCAAGCCCAATGCTAGAATTAGGGCCAACAGCTGGGATGGCGTTTGAAAACTCCAAAGTAAAGTTTGGCATACTAGAGGAGAAAGGACTAGAAGCCATAGGGATGGATTGAACATTATAGTCCGGTGAGTGACCAAGAGACCCGAAAGGGTTCGAGGAAAGAGATTGAGCATTCACTATAGGCTGAGCCATAGTGATGATAGGTGCCTCTGTCACTACAACCATTGTGGTTGAAGGATTCAAAGGATTGCCATTAACTATAGTAGGTGTGGGAGTTGAAGGGATCCCAGTGTTCTTAATACTATGTCCAATACTCATCCTTGTAGAATCATAAGTATGGATAGTGGAGGTATGTATACCCCGTTTA
>JASDQU010502838.1:0-29446 GCA_032191745.1 Picea mariana | reverse complement strand
TTATAATTTGTTTTAATTTTTAAGTTTTGTTTTAAGTTTTGTTTAATATATGTATTTTTATATTGTTTTTTATATAATTTAAATCAAGGGAACACTAACCTATTTACTAACTCAAATAATTAACTTAATTATTAATTAATTAATTAATAATTAATTAGTTATTAGCTAGTTTAACCTATTCTAACTATACTAAAATTATTAATTAATCTAATTAACTTATTTTATTGCTAACATTATTAACTTATTGTTCTTTTTAGCCTAAGTTTGTTCATTCACGGATGAGTGGAAGGCGAGGAATAGACAATGGGACAAAATGGCAAGGGAGTGAGGGCACAGAGGTGGATGAAGGATGTAGTAGGGTGATGAAGGATCGGACAAAATGGATGGAGGGGAAAATGGAATCAACCGAGCCAAATGTCTTCATCATGGGAGCAACGTCAAATCAGCAGCTGAAGAATCGAGTTACCTATGATTATAGGACCCCAACATAGGCTCCAACTGGGGATGGCAGTTCTTTCAAGAGGTGTCAAGAACCATTGAACTTTGAGCATGCAAACCGATGATTTATTCATTGCGTTGATCCCAAAATCTTATTCTGCAACCCGTACCTTTTTTGATCTTGCAACTGAAACCAAATAAAATTGAACACTGCTAAAAAAGAGATGCTTAGAATGCTGAGCTTATTCACATTCTCCTACCTACACTACGCTACTGATAATTTTGTTGTTTTAAATGATACAATAATGCCAGTGTAGCCAGTCAAGCAACTGCTCTACTAGCTCTACTCTTTCAATGTTTTCAATCAATATTAGAAATGGAACTTGCATAGGCATCATGAAATTCTTTCCATCATAATCTTCATCACAAGGGGCTTGATAATCACGACACATAACAGAAAAACTAGAAATACATTATGGCTCTGTGATGAACAATTTCTACATATAAATAGACACTGGATCAAGATAAACTTGACCTATTACTGGATATTCAAATTTAACCAACTCAACTTCATCATTTGATGTTGTAGTTATGTTATTTGCATCCTCATACACTTCCTGATATGGATACAAATATTCTAGTGGGTTTTGAAATGATACTTCTACTGAACACACCCCTGTAGTTGACTGCCTGATCATGTCAATATTATAACATGTTTTTAGCCTATAGCTGGATGATGGAAAATGGCTTTGACAACACAAGTCATCCAACACATCAGCTATAGGGTTATAAAATATTTTAGATGACTATGGAATTTATGTTGGCATTTCATGGCTTACATTGTGATCCTCAACCAAAATCTGACCAAGATTCCCTCTCAAAATCTAAAAATAATTAAAGCATAAAGGCAGTGAATCAAAATGGACCAACTCATCTCTTGTCTCAGGCTTTGGGATTTCATCTGAGATTTGGCATTCAAAAAGATTCAAGGGTTGTACTTCTGGATCAGCTTCCGTATCATCCTTGTTATCCTCAACTGCTACATTAGAACATTCCTCTTTCTTACTGTTTAAAATCTTCTTGCAATGTTTCCTCAAGAGTGAGGCAAAACATAGGGGTAGGTAGTTTGCATTTTCCTGAAAAGTTTCTGCACTTTCCTCCTTCAAAATTTGAAATGAATTATAATCTAATGGTACAAACTTACATTCCACTGATTCAAATCTTGTTTCAAGTTCTGGACTTAAATATGGACTTTGAAAATCAAGGTAATTTAGTGACTGTTATTTTGGGTCTAAAACAGATCCCATGTCATCAATGACCTCCTCTACTGACTCATCAAATTTTTTTTTTGTCTTTTCTATTTACAACTTGCCTAGAGTTTCTATTTCATCCTCATTATCATCATGATATTGATCACCCTTGGGTAGATTATCCAAGTAAGGAATGCCATCAAACATGCACATCATATAAACTGGTTGTTCCTCTACAAGTTGAGATAGAGTTTCATCTTTGACCACGTCGTGAATTGAATACATGAAAGAATCATTATCCAAACCAAGGTACCAAGGGTGAGCTACAAAATGTTTCGGAATAGTGACCTTTTCCTTCTATGAAATCAATGGAACATGATGTATTTGAACATCAATTTTTTATCTTCTACTAATCTTTTGCATCATCTCTTCCATGGTGCTGGCCAGAATGTCCAGTTTAGATTTTGAAGATTTCAGCTACTCCTTTTTTTTTTTCTTTACCTTTGACCATTTCATCATCAAATTGGCCTCCACATCAACTACAATGTTCTGCATTTCTTCGAGAGTTGCAATTTTTCTTTCTCTTAATTGGAATGTCATCTCAGGATCAAAGGCATCTGGGTAATGCAAGTGAGATAATCATGGGGGTGGCCTTATATGAACAGACATTGCATGATATACCTTATTGAACCTTATAGAAAACTGGTGTACTATCTCCCCTGGCTACCTTTTCAAATGGTCATACTCTTCTAGGATGAGAAAGACATTTCTCATGATCACCCATCGGTCTAGGAAAACTTGCACAAATTGACGAAAATTTATGATGCTTGTAGTTGGAAGGTTCTTAAACCAATCTTTAAATTTACCTAGAAATGATAGGGAAAATATCCTGATACAAACATCATCTTCTTCCACCTCAAACAGATCAAAAAAATCCTCAAGATTTTGAATGTGTTTTTCGACAGTGATATTCACATTTTCCCCATCAAACCTGGGAAGGTTTTTGATGTAATTGATAGGGAGGTCATGGAGATTACGAGACATATCTAGGGGCTTGTATCTATCAGGGATTTTCATAGGTATAGAAGGTAAAGCAAGGGGCTTATAACAAGATGGAATTTTAACCTGTGAATATGGAATTTTTATAAATGTGTTAGAGATCTTGACAGCTATGGGGAATAAATAAGGAGGTTTATGTCTATCAAGGATTTCTATAGGTGTATGAGTATCTACAAGAGCTATGGGAATGGGCTCAATCCTTTGAGGTTCTTCAGTTTGAAAATGATCATCCTGAATTTCAACAATATACTCTAGACCAGGATCATGATAAGAGAGAAAGTAATTGTAGATGAAACCAATAATATCATGAATACAATTTGAGCTTGAGTACCTGGTCTTTCTAGGCTGCTTGGTCATGCTTCAGGTTCTTCCTCTAGTGGGGTCTTTGATTTGGCACTGTATGGAGCTGATTGGAGTTTCCAGGTGAAAGATTTCATCCTTCTTGTGTCTGGTCACTGCCCACCATTAGTGATCAGATATGGAACTTTGAAGTGTGCTATTGGGGAAGGTCCCTAGTATGGTCACCATTCTGTTAGCACTCTGTAATTTTTCCAAGGCTGTGGAGGCAATCACATAGGCAACATCAAAACTGCTTCGAGTCAAGGGTCTATCCCTCGATGATTCAGAGAGGAATCTCTTTGTCAAATTTAGATTTGTTTGAAATAGGATATTAGGTTAGCTATGCAGAATAGGATATGTTCTTGGAGTTTTCTAATTGAGACAGCAAAAGAGGACCATTGGGCGATGGGGTCTGATTTAAGTTTGAAATTAAACATAGTTCTATAAGGTATTTTCATAGGGCAAGGTAATGTAGACATTGGATCCTTTAGAAATAAAATTATGTAAAGAAGGAACGGACAAGATAATCAACTACAACAAAAATCATTTAAGATTTTCTTTATTGTAGTATCAGAGGAAAACATTTAGATTTTCAAAAGCACTGCATAGAGTATCAACGATAAATTCTACATTATATATCCTTTTGAAAATTAGAAAGAGAGAAATGTAATGATGACTAATTAGAATCACATTCAACGAAGAAAGAAAACTTCACCAATCGTCAACATGTAGGAATCCTGTGAAAAAGTCCCTTTGTATTCCTGGTGAATCAGAAAAATACTACAGAGAATAGCCATCCTAGGCGCAAGAATCAAAAACATTTTACATTAAAATCACATAAATAAATAGGAGAGATCCCCCCTCAAGTTTAGGAAGTCTGATTCAACCTCCTCAACCAAAAATAACAACAAATCCCCAAAAATCTGAAACTGTTCGCCATGAAAGACAGGTCGAATTTATGTAAAAAAGGGGTCCACTCAGACATTTGTTTCTCTTCAATGCTGACAGCTGGGAAAAACCTGAAGGAATTTATTTTATATGAGTATGTTATGGACAAAAACCTCTTTTTTTTTTTTCCAAATTCGCCTCCAGCTCTCTGAAACAGCCCCTGCAAAATCAGGATTGTAACAAAAAAATGAAAAACGGAAAAAACTGGGCTCAAATATGGCTTCGATTCTCCCAAATGGTGTCATCTGTGCAAAATCGGAAAGATTTTTTTGTTCTTCATCCCGTGCTGAACAAAAGCCTCTCTCAATTTTGTAAAATACGTCTCCTTTTTCCCAGAATCGCCTTCGGAAGATGACATGCTGAACATGGAAAAACGAGCGATTTTTAAAAACAAAATTGGGGAAAGCGGTTTTTTTGGGGGAAGGTGGTATTCCAGACCCCCCCCTGAGGTGTTAAGTGGTTTTAGAGGGGGGATCCACTGGATTTTTGAGCCCCCAAGTGTCCACAGGTGGTTTTTAGAAAACAACTTATCGGACCCCCATGAGCTGATGGGATGTGGGGGGGGGGGTCCAATATACACGGGGAGGTGCATAGTAAACTTAGGATAAGTATTTTTTTATTTTTTTTGTTTTTTAACATTTTTTGTTTTGATTTTTTGTTTATGTGTTTGTTTCATTATGTTTTCTTTTTTGTTTTATTATAATTTGTTTTAATTTTTAAGTTTTGTTTATTTTAATTTTATTTTGTTTTAATATTTTTATTATGTTTTTTAATTTTGTGTTAAGTTTTGTTTAATATATGTATTTTTATATTGTTTTTTATATAATTTAAATTAAGGGAACACTAACCTAATTACTAATTTAAATAATTAATTAATTAGTTATTAGCTAGTTTAACCTATTCTAACTATACTAAAATTATTAATTAATCTAATTAACTTATTTTATTGCTAACATTATTAAATTACTGTTCTTTTTAGCCTAAGTTTGTTTATTCACAAATGAGTGGCAGACGAGGAATAGTCAACAGGAAAAAAGGGCAAGGGAGTGAAGGCGCAGAGGTGGATGAAGGATGAAGTAGGGTGATGAAGGATCCGGAAAAACGGATGGAGGGGAAAATGGAATCAACCGAGCCAAATGTCTTCATCACAGTAGCAATGCCAAATGAGCATCCAAAGAATCGAGTTACCTATGATTATAGGACCCCAATAGGAGGATTTTGAATAAGGGCCATTTAACGACGCTTGTATTCAATGATCGTAGGATATTGGTACGTGAAATGATCAAGTGACTCACAAAGAGAGCAAGGGCACCTCATCCATTCGTTGACTAGGGTAATGACATAATGGATGTCATTGATGTGGGTGGAGAGGGTTCGTGCTGAAATCTCTAGTGTATTGTCATTAGTGTCAGTCAAAACTGAGGTAGCGTAGAGAAATGATGAGTGTAGTGGCCATACTTTGAACAGATGGCACATGCAAATTTGGTTCACAACCCTTTACTACCTATAGTAGGGGACGCAGTGGTAGTATTATGTGTTTTTGGTGAAGCGATGAGAAAGGTGGTTTCTCGAGGGAGTTGGATCAAATTGCGTAACTCCGAGAGAGAATGACATCTATTTGTGGGGTGTCCCTCCCTCTCACAAAGTGCGCAAGCAGGTTGAACTCAGGGGGGAAGTTGAGCGGTGGGATCCTTCTTCTTCCATCTGGCCCCAACCATCATGGTGGTGTTGGAAAGTGGGGGTGAGGGATGTGTGGTTGGAGTTAGTACCAAAATATGCATCGGGATTCCCTCTAATTGTGGAGGGAGGGATGGTTGAGGAACCGTCACGGGTGGGTGTAGATACCATACCGAAATGGTGAGCACCATGTTGGGAAGGGTAAGTGTTGTGGATACTTGGAAAGCTTGTACTCATGGTGGTGGTTAGAAGATGAGAATTTGAGTAATGTCTTGGGGGACTATCTCCCAAACTGGGATTTGACACTGGGGAAGGAAAAAATTGGGGATAAGTGGTGTCGAAGGTTTCTCAGAGGATTCCTAAGGTGGGACTTCTTCCATTAGGGGGATGTCAGGGAGTGGAGAAGCCTTTGTGGGAGGAATGGTATATCTAGTTTCAGTTTCATTGGAAGATATGACACAAACTTGTGCTGAGGGGTGTATGAGCGGTGGTGCTCTGTGGTATTCCCCCGACAAATATGGGTCTTTGAAAATTCCAGGGTCCATATCCATGAGTGGATATGTATCAGAATTGGTGTGGACAAGAGTTAATATGTTATCAATGTTGGATGACTGGTTAGGCTCGTAATGTGAAACATGGTCGATGGTGATGATATTCCCGTTGTGGGGGGACATCATCATTTGAAATACAGAAGAGGCCACTGCCTTCATAGCGTACATGTAGCTACGTCCAAACAAGATGTTGTAATTGAGCAGGGCATCAATAACCTTAATGTCAATAAGGATGGTTTTTCCCCCGAGTTCAATGGGGAAATTTTGAAAGAGTCCTTTAGGAGAGGATGGTCGTCCATTGTAATCTCTCAAAGTGATGGCGGATGGTATTAGCTGAGGGGAGCCAAGTTTCTGTCATACATTTTTGGACATGATGCATGTGGATGCACCTTCATCAATGATACATCGATGAACTGTGATATTCTGAATTTTGACTAGTGCTTGGAAAGCTACCAAAGCAGGGAGATGAGGTTCCCCATAATCTAGATCAAAGGTGATGAGTCTAGTATCATCAGGGTTGACTACCCCCAAGGTGGAAAGCAAGGATTTCCATTGAGTGGGATAGGTTTGGAGGACCTCCAATTTTGACTAGACTGTAATTGTGTGTCTCCATAGCTTGAGGGTTGTTGACATTCCATGGTAATGGGATGCGAGGAATACGAATGGGGGGTTTAGGTTTAGGGAATGGAATCATCAAGGGTTGTATGGCGATAGCTAGAATGGCTTCTGAAGTGGTGGGAGTAGATTCAGGGGGAGTGTTGTATTGACGACTGTGCGTTTGCAGAAGAATTTCTTCTTTGCTAGTTAGGAGGATATTGTGATCCATCAAATTTCCAGGGAGTTGATACTGTCCCATTTGTGGTGGGGTAGGATGCATCTCCTGCTATGTATTCATCACACCTTGATGTGGAATAGGGTTTTTCAACACAGCCAAAGGTGGTTGTTGAAAATACTATTGTGGGGCCTGCTGAGGGGCAGGCTTTGCTGGAGGATGTGATGCATTCATGGAATCTTTCATCCAGTTGAAGTAACCAATTTCGGGGAAATGGTGAGTATAATGACCATGCTCATCTCAAAGAGCACAAGGGAATTTCATTTGGAGGTTGTTGTTGTTGTTCCTCTCTTGGTATTTGTTTTTATTTCCCCCTTGGGTCTTCTAGTTACCCTAGTTCTAGTTTCCCCCAGCAGGTTGGTTTTGTTGGGGTTATTTCCTCCTGGTCCTAGGTTATTATTACTGTGCTTTTTTCAATTCTTTTTGGCATTATTCGGTTGATGGGCCATATTTTTTTTATTCAGTTGTTCAAAATTTTGAAATTGATGAATGGGAGAGGGATGAAAAAAGTTAACCCCAGCGTGTGGTTGTCCTTGTGGAGGAGAAATTTGCTATGGAGGGCCAGGAAATGGAAAATATGGATTATTTTGTGGTAATGACCCATAGGGTGCATAGGAAGGCATAGCACGTTTTCTCATGCTTGGGTTATAAGATGAGGTAGAAGGGGTACCTGATCTTGGTTGAGAGGTCAGTCGCATCATGGGTGTCGACGAGGGTCCACTCAAGGGTTGAGGGGGGGGCATAGGATATGGTTGTTGGTAAGGGGGAGGAGGGTATTAAGATGGTCCTTCATACCTCAATAGATATTGGGGTGTACCCTACATGGGTGGTGTTTGTATGTATGGATTATGGTGTGTTGTGGTACCGATTAATCCATCCACCGCATGAAACATCTCACGTTTTTCTTGGCCAAATGGTACAGGTATCAGAGTGTTAGGTAGTACTGTGTCTAAGTAACCTGACTAAGAATAAATGAGGTCATACAGTTGATCCTTGTTGATGTCTTCTTCTTCGGTTTGGGGTAAGGTGGAGGCCACATATTTGGCAAGGATAGCTATGATTTATATGAGAAACCAATTGAGGGATTATTCTTTGGTGGTTTCTACTTTGCATAAAATACGTTGTCGATGTCATTCATGAATGTGGTCGACGATATGCATGGACGAGGATTGTTTACACTCAAAGAGAAGTTCTAGACCATTTTCATGTCGAACTAGTAGTTAAAAGAAGGTCAAAAATGTTTTGGACAATGATTCAAAAGTCACATGGGACCCTAACTTTTTGTCCACATACCATTTGGCTGATGGACTTGTGAGTGTGCGCTGAAATAACCTTAAATAGACGGAGTCGTCTGTGATGTTGTTTGAAGAGAACCATAAGTGGAAGTTCATGATATGGTTGGTAGAATATTCTCTCGCCTTTCCTTCAAACTTGGAAATGTTTGAAGGTAGTTTGGTAGGCATAGCAGGCCATGTGGGGTCATGAAATATAGTGTCATTTGTGAGCTTACTCAAATCATGTATGTTGAGGGAGGCCAAATATGGCACGTGGAGTGGTGATGGAGGATTAGTTCCAGCCATGGTGTGAGCAGGTTGTGTAACTAGCCCTTGAGGGGGGTTGGGTGGGGTTGTAATTCCCCCTTGAGAAGAAGTTTCCCCCCTGCTTCTGTGTAAAGGTGAGGTAGTGGATGGTTGGCCTTAGGAAGTTAACCCAAGTAAAGTGGAACCATGTAAATATGATCCAAAAATAGTAGCACTCACAGGGGTGTGAGAGGGTTGAGTCGGTGAGTTGGAAAGACTAGGAACTCCTCCTAAGATAGGAGGGAGATTTTGCAAGCTTCTGGGATGATTGGGATTCTGTGGGTCCCCTATGATGTATGACTAGAAAAGTGAATGTGCACAAATTGTGATGAGAGTAATAAATGAACAAGAGACTTGTATAATTTGGACCTTCACACTATACCTCACAATCACATGTAATCAATAGAGCATCATACATAAATAAATTAAAAATAAGCATGCATGTGGGTAGGTGGATCTTGTCTGTGTGGGAGAATAAAGAAAACAAATGCTCATGTCCTAAAAAGACATAATGTCTTTCCTCTCAAATAGCACTGGACCTTCCAATAGCACTCAACAGTGGGGTCTGAAGCCACCAGAAGAGGAACTAGTGAAGGATGAAATTATAATGAGGGGTAGAGGGTGAATATACCGAAAGAGCTGGCGATATTTCCCAATAGCCACACAAAATATGATCAAGGTGAAATTGCATCCCACAATTTTCACCTGGGTAGATGTCCTAAAATTTTGCCACTAGGTACCTCGGTCAAAGTGCGACATTTAGATTTTCGGCCTCAGAAATGGTTCACGGGATGGATCCCTTCCAAGAGGTGGGTGCCTTAGTGAGGGATGCATAGAACAACTGGACCTCAGCCTTCGACCCTTCACATGTATCTCCCTGCCTTATGGTGTTAGGAACACTTGACTTGGAGGATTTTAAAGTTCTCTATTTTTCAACTTCTAATGTTTGAAGATGTGAGAACCAGATAACGGGGGGTTTTTTAGATGCCTACCCTTGAGATCCTACCTAGACTAAAAATTTATTTTGGCACCTCCTGTGAAGGAAAACTTAGTGAGATTTTACAAAAAATTTAGATGTGTTTGTTTGAGAGATTGGGGATGTGAACCAACCTCATTTGAATTAAGTGGGTGTAGATAATTTCTTCAAGAGATAGTGGGACATTTCAGAATCCCTTTGGAGGAAACCTACTTCAACCTTCACAATTCGAGATGAAATTATGTGAGTGAGGAGTAACTTTCTGTGTGAGAAAGTGAACAAATGTGCCAAATTTTTAATAAGTTAGGTGTCGATTTGCAGAATATGGGCTTCATGTGGTCCTTACAAATCTTGATTGCCTATGTTACTAGATGCCATTGGTACAACCTTGCAGAATTTAAATCCCCTAGAGAACTAGCATGTGGACATATGGGTACTTTCTAATACTTTAAACTCCCTAATGTGATTTAATCTAAGAAAGATTTAAAAAACTATCCTAGATTGCAAGCATGTGGGCATGTATGGGCCCATTAATAAAATATTTATACTCCCCTAGTGATGTAAACTAAGAAAGTAGCTTAAAATAATATCCTATATTTGCAACATGTGGGCATTTATGGGCCCTTACAAATTTAAGATGTTTTGAAAAAGAAACTAAGAGTAGCCCTACGGGGGCTTTGTCCTCTCCTAAATATTTTTAAGGGAGATGAAATATTCCCTCAATCGATTTTGTGATTCTCAAGATCACTCTATGGTGCGAGAGAAGACCATACTCAATGATTGAAATTTGATTTCTGGTCCTAATGCAAGTGTTTATACATGTGATAGTAAAGGATCTCAACTTAACTTTTGCAATCAAAACAAGTCATCCATGTGGAAAATCAAAGCAAAAGGAGGAGAAATATGGTTCTTTTTAACCCCCTAAGTGCCTATGTTTTGACTAACCCTTCATGTGGAGAGGGAATATAAGTGTAGTTCATTTACAAATTGCATAAAAGAAATATTTTGAAAGCTAGGCGCCTTCAAAATATCACAAAAAAATCTTACAGTGTTGGAATTATGGACAGATGTGTGGGTTACAGTTCAGACAGAGGCGTAGTGGGTGCACAATGTGCAGAGAACTGAGGACCTTTTGGCACACTGTGCATAGAATGCACAGAGAAACAAAGTTATTTTGGTGCACAATGCTTGAAATGTGCATCTATGGGGTGAAAAACCCATGCATGTTCTGATACACGTCAGGGGGGGCATTTTAAGTGGAATTCTCCTCCTCCAACTCCAAATTTATCTCTTTCCAGGTAAGGCTAGGCTAGTTATGATCCCTGCAAGGAAGATGGGTCAAAAATAAGTGCTCAAACAACCCAAATGGGGAGGAAATTGATACTTTACCCCCATTATGGCCGCCAATCTGTTGTGTCCATTTTGCCACTTGGGTGAGCAAAAGGAGGGAACTTGCAAGTCTAGTTGAGACTGCTAGACAGGACAAAGGTTAGTTTATGAATCAAACAATTCAATCACATGAAATAAACAAAAAACTAAACAAATGAAACTAAAATGCATGAGGAAATTAGAACCAAAAATCAATCAAACAAATGACCAATAATCATGCCCCCAATGGATAATATATTAGTGGAAAAACACTATAGAGAAAACAGGAATTATGGATCCCCTCTTCCTTTTTGGGAGGGCTGTTGATTCCCCTATTTGAGAGATCTTATTACAAATGATAAACTAGAAATAAAATGGTGAAGAAATCCAAGCTTATTCCCTCAAGAGATGAGATGAATAGCTTATTGAGATGATGCTAGTATGCTCCAAGAAGAAAAGAGGTTTCTTGTAGGAGAATAGAGGAAGCATAACAATACAATGAGATTCTTCAGTTCTTATTGCACCCATGGCCTTCCTTTTATATCACATCTTTGAGGTAATATCCAACCAGTATTTAGTGTGAACAAGGGGCCCTTTAGGGCACCCTTAGGTCTTTGACCATCCCCCCATTCAGATACATCTCGGATTTGAGGGTCAAATCAAGTTGGGAGATGGTCCAAAAGTGGGTGAGGGGGCGACAAGAAATGTAAATGCATTGTTCATAGGAGTTTGTAGATTTTATCATACATAGTCGTGCATTGGGTACATGTGCGCTCTTATGGCATTTTTGGCATACGCACATGCATGTGCTTCCTTTAGTGTTTCAGTGCATGTCAATTTTTTTACCAGTTGTATAGTTTGTGCCTTTTGGAAATGCGTTTTTGGGACTATAGGTGAACTAATAGGTGCTTTGGAGATGTTGTATTTCTATAACCATTTGCAGACAAAATTTCTATGATAACAATTAGAGTTTTAATATACCAAAAACATCGTTGAATATGAATTCTTATTCAAGGCCTAAAAAGGGCCATTGATTTTCAAGTTAAATATCTTAAGGTGTTTGGTTATTCTGAAATTATTGTTTGACAAGGAAGAATCGCTATTCATTTTTTGTCTCCACATCTAAAGGATTATCAACAAGAGGTATGGAATATGATTTATTCATTTGATGCATTTAATATTTCTTCTATACCTTGTGATCAAAATATAGATGCAGATATATTGTCCAATGAAACATATAGATATTTTCCCCTTGATGATGGTTTTTTGATTGAAAATGTGTTCAAGCCCTTCATACTAGACAATACCATGAGTTGGAGATGATCCGATAGAAACTAGTATATTAAAATTTCTTACTAGTTCGGACACATTCCAAGATTCAATGATCGATTATGAGGTACATCAGGAAGAGTTACAAACTTATCGAGAAGATACTGACAAGATAAAGACAAATTGTGTTCTGAAGTACATTTTGACTCTTGAAAAATTATTTGATTTACAATCCAAGTTTAGGAGGCTAGCCAATCCAAACACAATAGTTACACAATGATGCATTTCTTGGTCAATTTGGGAACATCTGAGCAACCTAAATATTGTAATGTGGGCACCTACTGTTCAGATGTGGAAAATCACACATTTACAATGTTGTTTAAAAAGTATCGAGATGTTTTTTCCTAGACATATGATGATCTGAAAACATATGAAACACATAGAATACAACATGTGATTCCCATCAAGGAAGGTAGCAAGCCATTCCAACAAAATCTTAGAAAGATACATCCAACTCTGAAACCCCTTATACAGAAGGAACTAAAAAATTTATTCGATGCCCGAATCATTTTCAGAGTTAGACATTCAACTAGGGTGTCCAATATGGTGCCTGTAAGAAAGAAGTTGAGAGAATTCAAGATTTGTATAGATTTAAGAAATATTGATCATGCTTTTGACAAAGATAGTTATCCAGTTCCAAAATTGGAACAAATTCTACAACTTGTCTCCGGATCAGAAATATTCTCTATATTAGAAGAGTTTTCAGGATATAATCAGGTTCTTGTGGTGGAACTAGACTGATTGAAAAACACCTTTTGAACCAAATGGGGAACATATGCTTACATACATTGCTCTTCGATCTAATAAATGTAGGAGATACCTTCCAAAGTGAAATGGATATTACTTTTAAAGGATTAATTGATCTAATCATGGTAGTATACCTAGACGGTGTTACATTTTATTCAAAAAATGGGAAGACCATCTGAAACATCTGAAACAAATTTTTCAATAATGCAGAAAATATGGGATTTCTCTAAACCAAAAAAAGACTATCTTTGTTTTTTCAGAAGGAAATTTTTTAGTCCACGTCATTTATAAAGATGAAATTTCGGTGGACCTAGAAAGAACCAAGGATATTCTAAAAATTCCTCCACCACACAACAAGAAATCTATGCAATCATTCTTTGGTAGAATCAAATTTATAAGAATATTTGTTCTAGATTTTGTAGATATTGTGAAACCACTTCAAACAATGATTAACAACGATGTTTAGCTTAAGTGGACACTGTTGGAGAAAGAAGAAATCAAAAATATTAAATCTACTATAGCCACCACTCCATCTCTATAGATTTCAAATTTATCCAAATATTTTTCACTGTATACATTCGCATCTGATCATTCTTTAGCAGTAGTTCTCACGCAAAATGATGAATAAGGGGATGAATACCCAATCACATTTATGAGCACTAGATTACAAGGTGTTGAAATAAGTTATTCTTCGGTGGATAATAAATCTTTTGCTTTCCATAAAGACATCAAATATCCCATACCTTATATTCTAAAAAAACATACTAAAGTCATCATACCACACCCATAAGTAAGGTCTCTATTTGTTCAAAGAGAACTGGGTGAAAGACAAGGAAACTGGATGACTACTTTACAAGAGTATGACCTCTAATTCAAACTAGCTAATGTTGTGAAAGGTCAATGTAATATAGTGACACAAAGAGTTGATGATGAATAACAAGAGGAGGATGGTTGGCAAGATAAACCTACAATGCATACTCAACAGGGTCCATATTTCCAAACCATTGAAGGATCATATTACAATGACCTCAAATATTACTTACAACATGGCATTACTTCAGATCACCTCAATACTAAGAAGAAGAGGGAACTACAGATGAAATCTGCATAGTATTAGCTGCTAGACGACATCTTGTTTAGAAATAATTATGATGGAGTGTTACTTAAATTCCTTGAAAAACAAGATGTTGATAATGTCCTCAAATATAAGTATGATGGACCAACTGGAGGTCATTTTTCGGGAGACACAACATCTCACAAAGGGTTGAGAGTAGGATACTACTATCCCACACTCTTCAAATATTCTCATGCATACTCAAGGAATTGTGAAGCCTGTCAGAATGTTGTGGGAATGGAACACAAAGTTGTTATTCCTCTCCAACTTGTAGTTGTACAAGAACCCTTTGAAAAATGGGGGCTAGAAATCATTGGTGAGATAAACCCTCATTCGTCCAAGAAACATAGGTATATTCTGAGCTCTACTGATTATTTCACAAATTGGATTGAATAAATACCTTTAGTCAAAGTGAATGAAGATGTAGTAATCAATTTTCTTGAACAACACATCATCACAAGGTTTAGAATCCCTAAATATTTAGTGTTTGATAATACTACTTAATTCTCATCCTTGAAGTTATCTGAGTTTTCATTATAAAAGTGAATCCTTTTAAAATACTCATCAAATTACTACCCCCAAGCTAATGGTTTAGTAGAATATAAAAACAAGAACATCATATGTATCCTCAAGTGAACCATATTTGACCACCAAAGAAATTGGAACAATTCTTTGCAGAATGCTCGTTGAGATGACCATGTCACTCCTAAAGCTTCCATATGAACTTCACCTTATTTCCTTGTTTATGGGAAAGAATTTGTTCTACCCTTGAATATATATCTTTCTTCCGTCGAATTCACACAAAAGTCTCGGGGAAGAGAATTCCCCGTCATCCAACAACACATCGACACCTTGTTAAACCTTGAAGAAATACGTGATAAAACCAAAAGAAGGTTTGAAAATCACAGATAGATAATAAAACATTGGTTTTATAATCATTTTTTCGATGAGAAAGAGTTCCAAGTTGGGGAAGTAGTTCTAAAATGGGACAAGACATATGAAGATAAAGGGAAACATTCAAAGTTCCAACAAATTTGGATTGATCCTTACCTCATTAAAGGAAATATTGCCAAGGCAACTTTCAATTACAAAACCTTCAGGGGGAGGTTTATTCTCTCCCTGTCAATGGCCAAATACTCAAACACTACATCAGTTAGCCATTGAGGCTTATGATCACTTTTACATAGATAAAAAAACCTTATTTTTATTTTGTTTCTTTTAATTAGGTTGGTTCTCTTAAGTTATTTTTTTTCATAGCATGTTGTGGTTAGTCACTTTTATCCTTCTTAATAATTTCCTTGGTGATTTTGAACCCCCCAATAACTCAACACTAGTCACATGTATAAACTTATCACATTTGGTGCAGATAACCTAAATATCTATGTGGCATGATGTTAAATCCAAATACTTCCCTAGACATGTAATCCAATTGTGCACTATCACAAGTTATAATATGGTGAAGGAACATATCTTATCAATACAAAAAGGACAATGGGGATAAACAGAGAACTTAAAGGCTGTACTTAACAACAAATCACTATGTTATATAAGCTAAATGAAAATGATATAGAAAACAATGTATGTAGTATATTTGGAATCACAACTCAGGAGGTTTTCTCATCCATAATAAAGCCAACATATATCACCATCACAAGTGCCATCCCTACTTCATTTAAAGGTGAACAAGAATTCCCCCATCCACCTATCTCTCTTAAAAAAATATAATGAAATATTATAAAAGGTAAAGTCTTGGGGAAAGGCTTTCCAGATCACATGGGACATGCAAGTATCTTTGACAGGGCTATGGACGCTTACTAGTAGTGGAGCAAGGCTTGTGAAACTAGGGTAACTTTTTCATGGATATGAATGCTCGTTGGTAGGGGAGAGACACTATAGAAATTCACTATGACTTGTATTCTCAATGTTCATGATATTTCATTCTCGTTATACTCCCTACATCTTATTTTCTATCCATTTATCAAATGATTAAAGATCATTTTGAAATCAGTCTACTCATTGGAAAGTATTTCTCCTCTCTGGGTAATCTTAGTTCTTTCAAAATCCAAGCTATGGGAACTATATTTTATCTTATGAATTTGTATAATAAGCACATGTTCCCTAATTTATGTGTGGACATCATCTTAACAAGACACAAGGATTCACCTAGTGTGTCACCATTTGTTGTGATATGCACTACAACCCTCCATTTTCCTTCATTTGATATTACATAGACTTTGGAAAATGGGGCTATTGGTGCAATTATATGGTTAATATATTGCAATCATTAATATGTCAATACAGTTTCATAATCAATAGAGTTGATGCACTATATGTGTTGATAATATATGAGTTCCTATGTCTAATGAGTATAGCCTACATAAGAAACACTCCAAAACCAATACTCTATTTCACAATATTCAAGCAATCTTCTTCACACAGTTTAAAAACCAAAAAGCAAAACTCATAAAAAAAATCTCAACAAGCATGTGATTTAAAGGCTCTTTCTCATTTAATGAATCTATTCATTTATAGGCTCATGAAAGGAAAAGATGAAATTTGACTATGTTTCCTATAACAACTAATTTAACAACATCTGTGATTAACACTTTTCACATTCTTAAAAGCAAGATCATTCATAATGTAATCAATCCTGAAAGAAATACTAGGTGTAGTGAGGTACTCCATTATAGGTTTAGGTAGAGTGAGATATGGATATCTTAACTGTTCCTATATTTGTAAAATATAACCTAATCAATTCTGGAAGAAACTCTAGGTGTAGTGAGATACTCCATTATAGGTTCATGTAGGGTGAGACATGGATATCTTATTGTTCATATACTTGCAAAATAGAAACAAACATTAAATCATTCAATCTAACAAATGATTGTCTACACACATACACAACAATAACATCTATTTACTCAAAAATATATATTGCACTTGGAAATCTTTATTGCACTCAGAAATGATCACTCATTCAGAATTACCACAAATCTATATTGTGTTTTGTCAAATGTTTTACTAAAACGCAACAAAAATAAAATTAGATACTACGATCAAAACATAGAATAGTTTTATTCACACACAAACGAGAATTATATTTACACAGATAAATACATGGAATATTACTTTGGTTGGGTCGGTGGGCCCTTGTCATACCAACAAGATAGCTTTAAAACAAACTTACATAATGAAGTATTTGAGCACACACATAAATTAAGGCAGAGAACTTAGCGTTCTAGTTGATGAATGAAATTTCCCCATAGCCTTAGCTTGATGTTGATTGATTTACCATGGCCTTCGATCCCTGCATGTCTTGACCGTCCTATGGTTTATTGATTTGTGATGATTGCGGTTTATTTTTTCCTTCATCCCTAGCTCATCAGTCCATGCCTAAGCAGTCAGCCAGGAGCCTAATCTGCGGTCATCACTTCGGTGTTAATAGACCTATGGATCTCTATTGCGCCTCTTTTGTCATGAAAATGAGAAAAACAAAGGTGCTTATAAGCTTATTTTGGTTAGCTAAGCAAGACAACAGTAAAGGAAAGGGTTAGAAGAATAAACATAAAAGACTAAGCTAAGAATTAAACTAGGAAGGGAAAAAACAATTAAACTATTGTGCATAAGGACATAAGAACAAGAAACAATCAAGACTCGTGTCACCAATGGAAAGGATTGTATTAGTGAAAATAAAACACCAAAGAGAAAGGGGAATTGGTGTCCCTTCTTCCTCCAAGGGAGAGCACTTGGACCCCCAAGATTGAGATCTTCTTACAACTTGAAAACTTGAAAGAAATGGTGAAAGAATCCCAAGATAACCCACTCAAAAGGTGATGTGGATTGCCCAAATGGAATGGTTCTAGTATGCTCTTGATGAGAAAAGAGGTTTCCCCAAGAGAATAGAAGCAACATAACCTTGCAAATAAATTCCTTGAAGATGTAGTGCACCCATGGCCTTGTTTTATAGCACCACTTTGAGGTATTGTGCAACCAACTTTTAGTGTGAAAAGGGGATGTTTAGGGAACCTTTAGGTCTTTGAACAACCACCCAGCTGGATCCAACCGATATTTGGATGTCAAATTGATCCGTCGGATCTTTTAATGACTATGGTTGAGTTTTAATTTTTCATGTGTTAATTAACCATTTGATAAAACTTAATGAAAGAATGAGGAAAGAAGATAAATTATGACATCCATATACACATATGCAGATCTAAAATGAAATAATAGACAACAAACCATAACACGAGAATTGATAACGGAGTTCGGCACAACTTTGCCTACGTCTTCGGGCCTTTGTCTTTGTGGGGCAGGCTTCTTTATTTCTGTTCAAAAGATCAAAAGTACATCACAGCAGTGCCAATTGGCTACAAGACTGATCTGTTCATGTTCTTCCAGATCTCAAGAACTCTGTAAAGAAAACGACACGCAAAACGGACGTCCGGAGCTCCCTGAAATGACCTGCAAGCGTCTACTCCTCAATAGCTTCCCTGCATAAAAATGGATTTGGCTTGGCTTCCCTTCAGCATAACTCTGCTTTTTTTTCCTCCATGGCCTCAAACAGGCCTGGTTTATATAGATCTGAAGTTGGTTGTCCATCTCCAACTTCTTCCCAAAATTTGGCCTCCAAAAATGCCCAATATCTCCCAAAAATGGAGAAAATCTATTAATTAGAGGCTTAAAATCATTGAAAATCCCAAAACTATATAAAAAAACCACTTTTTGAATAAAATTAGGCATAAGCCCCTTATTCCATGTGTGCACCCCCTTAGCAGGGTCATATGGGGCCATGTGGCCTAGCGCTAGCCCCTCGGGCTATGCGCTAGCCCTTCCCTCGTGCTAGCTCCTGGTCGTTGGCGTGTACATAGGACCGGATCTCGGGCTAACTGTTATAACCGTGCCCTATTTGGATTAAAGTCCCTGGTCCTGTGGGATCTTCCTGGGATCCGTGGGCTAGTCCCTATCGCCAACTCCTGTTCTCGCCCAGTTGCTGCTGGGTTCTATGGTAAGCGAATAGACCATGGGCTGGGGCTAAGCTCCAGCCCTTTCCGACCCCGACCAAAACCTTATTTAAATTTAAATATATTCTTCACCTTATACATAACAAGAACCACCCATGGGCCAGGTGGTTAGCTCGGTCTTGCCATTCCACAGCCCAGAGGATAGGTCGGGGGTTTGACCCTAGGGAAAACCATATAATTTTGCATAACGACGACAGCCAACCAGAGGGTGCCACGTGGCATCCCATGATTGAGCCATGTGGCACCTCAAAAACCAATCACAAAGTGCCAAGTGTTAATCGCTGAATGGTCCATGTCACCTGCCATGTACCCTGCCACCGTACCTGCCCAGTCAGCTACTGACATCATCCCATGCCACATGTCACCCTTACAGTGGTGACATGTGTCACCCATAGATTGGTCTAGCTGTCTATCCATACGCCACATCAACCTACCACATGTCAACTTCAGGAGCTGCCACATCATCTGTATGGCCATACGACCTGTATAGTCAACATGCCACATGGCACTGTACGGACTGTACAGTCATCCCCTTTTTTTGCTTGTTTGGGTTTTCGGACAGAACACGATATCTTTCGCATACGAAGCTCGTTTGATGAAGTAAATATATGGTCGGAATCAAGAAGATGAGATGGATGCAATGGTGCTGGTTTTTTCATATTCTAAGCACTTTCATTTTTGAGCATTTTTAAGCCCTGCCAGGCTTTTGGATCCGATTCTGGATCACAAATCGACTTGGAAGCTGAACCAGAAGTGGGTGGGAGGATGACAAACATCATAAATGCATCGTTCTCAGGTGTGCATGGCTTTTAGCATCCACAATTGCGTATCGTGTGCATGTGCAATTTTCCTGCATTTCTTGATGGCGCATGTGCGTGCGCTCCCTGTATAGTCATAGCGCATCCTGATTTTATAACTGGTTGTATAGTTTTAGACCTTTTGGAAATGCTTTTTTGGTAATTTTGGTCCATGGGTGAACTAATAGCTATTTGAATATGATGGATTACTGTAACCATTTGCGGACGAAATTTCAGTGATAACAGATGCCCCCTGATGGATGAGGTTAGGAGCATACTGATTGCCGAAATTCATCAATATTTCTTCTACTGAGAGTACCGTTGTAAGAAAGAGCGATAGTGAGAGTATCAAGAGTGACCCATTGGAAGGAGAAGGGAACTTGTAGGAACCAACCTTTCATAAGGTGTGGAAAATAAATTGTGTACAAACGAGGCGGGCATGCCCCATGCTCATGTCATGTAACTCAAAAAAGGGTGTTGTACAGTAACTGAAACTGTGTGTTGATGTAGACAACTGCAGTGCCCTCGGGGGAAGTTTTGATAAAGGCAGAGGAAAATTCTAATGAGGAACAATACTTTGAATAGTAGGCAATGACACCTGTAAGAAGTATCACGGATTCTATGGGCATTGATAGCCCAAAAAAGTTCATAGGTCTTTGGCAAATATAAAAAAAACCTACAATAGTTGCAAAGTAAGACCCACCATAACATGAGAAAGTGTTGAAGTCGAGTGTTATGGGGGTCAGCGACAATAGAGAGCAATGATGGTTCTCCCTGCGTTGTTTGAGACTCCGCATTGTAAAGGTAATGAGAGTCAATATACTGTCGCCCTTCTGGAAACTGTGTTGATGTCAACAAAAAGGGAGATGCAACTCCCAGAAGAAAAGGGCTTCGTGAAATCCACTAGGTGAGGTTAGGAACTGAGGAGGTACATGGATTAAGTCAAGATGCATGGAGACTCAATATTTCCCTTCGTTGGGGATATATGCGAAGTATAAGTGGCCGCAACCATTCAACTAGGTCAAGTGTCAGGGGGAAAACGAGATGTGGGATAAGTTGTGCCAGAGGCGGGACAAAGTGAACAAACTCAGAGAGCAAAGGTAGGTGGCCTATGGGATACTCAAAGTTTATGGATGATGTCAAAAAGAGTAGGTGATAAGGAATGCCCCAACCAAGGGTGACATGGGTTGCATTTTCCAAAAAGGAAGAAGGTCCCCAAAGGTGATGACAAAAAGCTATGTAAAATGTTGGAAACAAAGGCTTTTTACAATTGACAAATAAATAAATAATTGGCGATGAGTGTACAAATACAGAAATAGGTGCCCCAATGCAATATGGCTTGGCCTATGAGGGTGCAAGTTGTGTAGGGAATTGATGGAGGGTGAGGGGCCCTATGGGTGGGTTTCTATATGAGGTAAATGAATGAAGAGGAATTCGCAAATGGGCAAATAGATGTTGGATGAAATGGGGGGATAATGATACTATGGGGGTCCAGTCCAATGAGAATTGTGAAGAAATATCTTGGGAGTCCATGGGTCAGGTTAGCAATATGAGGAGAAGGAGTATGTGGCTGATTCTCGAACATGCATAAGACTATTGGGACTCCCATCCCTAGGGGGTGAAAGAAGAATGAGTGTCAAAGTGCCAAGGAAGACTATGAATGGGACAACTCATGTGGGGGATAGTGCTATCGAGTGACAATACAAAAATGCAACAGAGCTGATAGTACTATAGAGACGGATATGAGGATCGTACAGGAAAATTTCAAAGGTTGTGACTGGAGATGAAATTGAGATAAAGAGGGAATGATTACATGCCACTGTCAATCATATAATTGAAGGGGATGGGCTGGTGTGTGATGACCTAGTACCTACACACATGAAAACCAAATACCTGACGTGAACAATATATGAAAATAGAGGACATATAACAATTATTTGATAATTTTGAACGTGAGCAGGTGTACTTGAGTGTTTCATGGAAATATGCTCTACCGGGAAAAAGGGCAAATGATAACCCGAGGAAAATGTTTGTGTAAGTGGCCAAAGATGGTTCAGAAAATGGAGCTTATGGGATCCTGTACCAAAAAATGAAAGTGGGGAAAAGGGATTAGATATGGACGGTGGGTCCATAATTCCATCCCTGTTTCACTGACCCTATGGGCGATCGGGTGGTAGTTTGGTGGGAGGACATGTACCTCCCCTTTTCTCGAGGATTGATGAAGAAGTATAATGAATTACATTCACAGGAGCATTGGTATGGAGTGCTGGAGGAAGCATAGGCAGATATGTGTGGCATTTTGCAGCTAATGTGTGGTGGATGTATGGGATAGATGGGCAATGATGAATGTAATGACCATATTCTGCACATATGGCGCAGGCAAAAGTGGTTCATATATTTTGTTTTCTTGTGGTTGATGACTCCATATTATTGTGGGACGTACTTGGTGGAGTGGCAAGAAAAAGGGGTGCTTGAGGAGGTTGGATAAAACTACGTAGCTCAGGAAGAGAAGGACATATGTGAGTGGGGTGTCCTTTTATTTCAAATAAGGTGTGAGGGAGTTGAAATTGGGGAGGTAGTGGAGTGATGGGCTATTTCTTCTTCTGGCTGCCCCCAACCGTAGCAGTGGTGCTGGAAATTGGGAGTGAGGGTGGTGTGGTTGGAGTTAGTACTAGGATCTGCATTGGGATTCCCTTTGACTAAGGGAGTGATGGTTGGGGAACCATCCTAGGTGTATGTAGATACCATACAGGGATGGAGAGTACCATGTTTGGAAGGGTAATATTTGTGACTACCTAGAATTCTTCGACTCCAGGTGGGGGGTAGAAACATGGAATTTTGGTAATGGACTGAGGGACTGTCTCCCAAACCGAGAATTTCCCCTAGAGGGGGGGATATCTATGATAAGTGGTGTTGTGGTGCTCTCAGGGAACTCTTGAGGTAGCATTTTTTCAACTGGTAGAACTTTTATATGGGGAGGGGACTCAGTGATAGGAGTCTTGTCTCTGATGTCTATTCCTTTAGAGGAAACTACACACACTTGTGTTGAAAAAGATGGGTTTATGAATGGTGGTGCTCCCTGATAAGTTCCCAACATGGACGGGTCATGGAATAATCCAGGGCCAATGTTGGAAACTGGAAAATCATTTGAGCTAACATGAACAAGGGGGAGGATGTTATCGATGTTGGCAGAATGGTTAGGCTCATAATGTGTAAGTTGGTCAATGGTGATGATCTTCCCATTATGGGGGAACATCATCATACAAAACATAGAAGAGGTGATTGCCTTCATAGCATACATGTAGTTGCGTCCGAGCAAGATAATATAATCAAGTTGGGCATCGATAAATTCAATGTCAATGAGGATGGTTTTCCCCCCAAGTTATATGGGGACATTTTGACAAAGCCCCCCGGAAGATGTTGGTCGACCGTCGTAAGCTCGAAGGGTGATGGTAGAGGGTACTAGCTTAAGGGAGCCAATTTTCTACCATACATGTTTAGACATGATGCAGGTGGATGCACCTTCATCAATCATACACCGATAAACTGTGGTTTTATAGATCTTAACTGGTATCTGGAAGGCTACTTAGGTGGGAAGACATGGTTCTCCATTATCTACATCAAATGTGATGAGCTGCATGTCAGATGTGTCGACTTCCCCCAAGGAAGAAAGTAAGGATTTTCATTGTGATGGATAGGTTTGGAGGACCTCCAACACAAACATGGCAGCAGGAGATTGGGCTAAGTCATCAACCAGACTATAATTATGAGCATCCCTAGCATGAGGGTTATGCACATTCCGTCATAAAGGCATACATGGTATGCGAGGAATGGGTTCCGCGTGAGGACGTGGAATCATCAATGGTTGTCCTGTAGTAGTTGGAAGTGTTTCTAAGGTGGTTGGGGTAGAGTCGGAAGGCATACCATATTGAAGGTTGTGGGTTTGCAGAAGAATTTCTTCATTGGTGAGGAATACACTGCGATCAACCGAAATCCCGGGTTGAGTGGCACCTAGGGTTGGATATTGCCCAATTTGTGGTGGGGTAGGGTTGATCACTTGTTGGGTGTTCACCACACCTTGGTATGGAATGGGATTTTGAAAAAAAGATGGAGGTAGTGGTTGCAAATACTGTTGTGGGGCCTGTTGAGGGGCAAATGGTGTTGGAGGGCCCTGTGAGTTCATGGATGCCCTCATCCATTGGAGATCAGGAATTTGGGGGAAATGATGAGTATAATGTCCATAATCATTACATATAGTGCAAGGGAAGTTAGTTCGAAGATTTTTGTTCTCCCCTTGTCATGGTATATTGTTATTGGTGCCCCCTTGGGGGTCTTGGTATTGGTCTCCCCCAATGGGATGGTTGTGGGGGTCATTCTCGCTTGGCCCTGGATTGTCATTGTTTCAGTTTCTTCCTTTTTTCTTATGAGTCGGATTGGCCATATTCAACTGTTCAAATGTATGTACCTTTTGAATGGGAAATGGATGAACAAAGTTGATGCCAGCATGTGGTTGTCCTGGTGGAGGATTAACTTGTTGGGGAGGACTAGGAAATGGAAAATATGAATTATTTTGTGGATAGGATCCATATGGCATATGGGAAGTAGAGGTACTTCCACTACTGCTAGGGTTATATGCAGGGGTTGGGGGTGGACCCATACTGGATTGAGAGACTGGATATGACATGGGTACCGGTGGGGGTGCCCCCAATGACTAAGGGGGAACAACAAGGTATGATTGTTAGTAAAGGGGAGGGGGGTAGTAAGGATTTCATCCATATGCTGGTGGATATGGAGGTGTACCATACATAGTGGGTTGTGGGGGGTATGGATTGTGGTGTGTTGTGGTACCAATCAATCCATCCGCTAAGTGAGACATTCCAGGTTTGTCTTGGCCAAATGGCATGGGTCTTGGGATATCAGGTAGTACTATGTACAAGTATCCTGATTGTGAATATATGAGGTTATATTGTTGAGCCTTACTAATGGATTCTTCTTCTAATTGTCGGAAGGTAGAAGCCACATCTTTACCTAGGAGAGAGACAAGTGATATAAGAAACCAATACAGGCATTATTGTTTGGTGGTTTTGCCTTTGCACAAACTATGTCATCGACGCCACTTGTGAATGTGATCAGTGATATGTGTGGTTGAGGTTTGTTTAAAAATGGAGTGTAGTTCAAGACCATTGTCATGACGGATTGGTAATTGAAAGAAGGTAAAAAATTATTTGGCCAAAGACTCGAAAGTCGCATGGGAGTTTGATTTTTCTTCGACATACCATTTGGTGGATGGGTTAGTGAGTGTATGTTGAAATAAACTCAATCGGATGGAATCGTCCATGATGTTGTTCGAAGAACACCATAGGTGAAATGTCATGATATGGTTGGCAGGATCATCTCCTGCTTTTCCTTCAAACTTGGGAATGTCTGAAGGGAGTTTGGTAGACATTGCAGGCTATGTGGGGTGGTGCAATATGGGATCATTGGTGAGTTTAGTCAGATCTGATATGTTGAGGGAAGCTAAATATGTCATATGGGGTGGTGGCATAGGATTAGTTCCATCCATAGTGTGAGTGTTTTGAGTACCTGACCCTTGGAGGGGACTAGGTGGGTTTGTACTTCCCCCTTGAGAGGAAGTTGGCCCCCCGCTTCTATGTAAAGGAGCACAAGTGGAAGGTGGACCTTGGGAATTGGACCCAGGTAAGGTGGAACCAAGAAAATCTGATCCCAAGACAGTGGCACTCACAGGAGTGTGAGAAGGTGGAGCCAATGAGTTGGTAAGACTACGAACTCCCCCTAGAATAGGAGGGAGATTTAGCAAGCACTTGGAACAATGGGGGTTCTGTGGGTCCTCTATGATGTCCAACTAGCTAAGTGAATGTGTGGGAATGGTGGTGAGAGCAATAAATAAACAAGATCCTTTGCTGTAATTTTTGAACTTTACACGATATATATCCAAATCAAATGTAATTAGAAGGGCATCATACATAAAGTGTTTTGATAAGGAAGAATATATGTGGATAGGTGGATTTTGTCCGCGTGGGGGAACAAAGAAAACAAATGCTCATGTCCTAAAAGACATAACGTCCTTCCTCTCAAAATAGCACTGGACCTTCCAATAGCACTCGACAGTAGGGTCTAAAGCCACAATAAGAGAAACTAGTGAAGGATGAAGCAATCGGTTATAATGGGGGGTAGAGGGGGCATATCCCAAAATAACTGGCAATATTTCCCAATAACCACACAAAATTCGATCAAGGTGCAATTGCAGCCCACAATTGCCACCTGGGTAGATGTCCTAAATTTGGTCACTAGGTACCTCAGTCAAAGTGCGACATTTAGATTTTTGGCCTATGAAATGGGTCATGGGCTGGATCCTATCCAAGAGGTGGGTGCCTCAAGGGGGGACGCACATAACAACCGAGCCTTGGCCTTCAACCCTTCATGGGTATCTCCTTGCCTTATGGTGTTAGGAACACTTGGCTTGGAGGATTTAAAGTTCCCTATTTGACAACTTCTATTGTTTTGAAAGTGTGAGAACCAGATAACGGGGAGTTATTTGGATGCCGATCCCTGAAATCCTACCTAGACTAAAAGATTTCTTTTGGCACCTCTTGTGGAGGAAAACTTAGTGATGTTTTAGAAAATTTTTGGATGTGGTTGGTTGAGATATTGGGGGTGTGAGCCAACCTCATTGAAATTAAGTGGGAGTGGATAGTTTCGTTAAGAAAAGGGTGGGCTGATTCAGAATCCCTTTGGAGGAAACTTACTTCAACCTCCACATTTCAAGATGAAGACTATGTGAGTGAGAAGTGGCTTTTGTGTGTGAATGAGTGAAAGTGTGCCAATTTTTTAATGAATTAGGTGTCACCTTGCTGCATGTGGACTTCGCTTGGTCCTTACAAGTCTTTGATTACCTATTTAACTAAATGTCATTGGTACAACCTTGCAGAATTCAAAAGTCTCTAGGAAGCTAGCATGTGGACATGTGGGTACTTTACTATTCCTTTAACTCCCTAATTTAATTTAATCTAAGAAAGCTTTGAAACTATCCTAGATTGTGATCATGTGGGCATGTATGGGCCCATTACAAAACCTTTAAACTTCCCTAGTGATTTAATCTAAGAAAGTAAATTTCAACACTATCCTATCTTTGTAGCATGTGGGCATGTATGGGCTCGTTACAATCTCGAGATGTGTTTGAAAAATAAACTAATAGGAGTCCCAAGGGGGCTATTGTCCTCTCCTAAAGATTTTATCTTTTTAAGGGAGATGAAATTGTCTTTCAACCTCTTTTTGATTTTGAAGATCGCTTTGGAGTGCGAGAGAAGAGCATACTCAATGTTTGATATCTAATTTCTAGTCCCAATGCAAGTTTTATATGTGATGTAGAATTATTCCAACTTTTAGTCAAAGAAATCCATCCATGTGGTGAAATAAAAAGCAAAAAGAGGAAAAATAATGATTTTTAACCCCTAAGTGCCTATGTGTTTTGACTAATCCCTTTATATGAGAGGGAATGTAAGTGTGGTGTAGATTACAACATGCATGGAATCATCTTTAAGAAGGCTATGGGCCTTCAACAGATCATAAAAAAGCTTACAATGTGTACTTTTTTGCACAGGTGCATGGGGTTCAGACTAGACAGAGGCACTCTGAGCACCAATGTGCGAACTGAAAAAGAATTTTGAGCGCAGGTGTGCAGAAGGCGCTGAGTAATGCAGTGATTTTGGCACACGTACGCACGATGCATGATTGTGGGCCAATAAACCTGCGCATAGCTGTCACATGGCCATGAAGAAATTTCCGGATGGAATTCTCTCAACTCAGCTTTGAATTTGATATTTTATAGGTCGGCTTGGGCCAGTTATGGTACCTGCAGGTTAAATAAGTAAAAAGAAGAGCTAAAATAACCCAAATGGTGTAGGAAATTGATACCTTTCCCCAGTGGAGTCACCAATCTATTGTGCCTCTTTTGTCACCTAAATGAAAAAAACAGAGGTTCTTACAAGCTTAGTTGGGTTAGCTAAGAAATACAACAGTAAAGGAAAGGGTTAGAAGAATAAACATAAAAGACTAAGCTAAGAATTAAACTAGGAAGGGAAAAAACAATTAAACTATTGTGCATAAGAACATAAGAACAAGAAACAAGCAAGACTCATGTCACCAATTGAAATGATTGTATTAGTGAAAAGAAAACACCAAAGAGAAAGGGGACTTTGGGTCCCTTCTTCCTCCAAGGGAGGGCTCTTGGACCCCTAAGATTGAGCTCTTCTTACAACTTGAAAACTTGATAGAAATGGTGAAAGAATCCCAAGCTAACACACTCAAAAGGTGATGTGGATTGCCCAAATGGAATGGTGCTAGTATGCTCTGGATGAGAAAAGAGGTTTCCTCAAGAGAATAGCAGTAGCATAACCTTGCAAATGAATTCCTTGAATATGTAGTGCACCCACGGCCTTGTTTTATAGCACCACTTTGAGGTATTGTGAAACCAACTTTTAGTGTGAAAAGAGGTTGTTTAGGGCATCTTTAGGTCTTTGACCAGCCACCCAGCGAGATCCAGTCGAGATTTGAATGTCAAAGCGACTTCGAAGTGTTAGCACTTGGTAAATTTCCTAGAGGTTGAAACAGAAGAAATTTACAAAGGTAACTTTATCCAACCACTTTTAAAGCTGGGATCTAGCCCTTCCAGCTTCAGAGAGGGATCTCTCTATATGATTTAGCTATGTTTTCAATTTAGATATGAGGCTAGGTAAAGAAATATGTAGGTTTTGTTGTCAAAGTGTTTTTTAATTGGTTGAGACAATCTACACCTCCATTGGGCTATGGGGTTTGTATTAAATTGAATATGAAATACAACCAGAAATGAGAAAGAAGATTTCCATAGGGCAAGATAATATACTCACTGGATCTTTTAGTAGCTTAAATGATGGATAGAAGAAAATATGAGAAAGATATACTCAACTAAGAAGCAGTTAAGAATTTCTTAATCAAAAACATCAGAAGATAAACATCTAAATATTTTAGAGTCGGAAATAGGGTATCAAAGATAAATCCTGCAACATACGTTACTCTTAAAGATTAGTTTCGGAAAACAAAATGATCACAAAGCAGGAAAAACATTCAACTTAGAGAATAAACATCACCAGTGAATACACGCAAGAATCCTGTAAAAATGCCTCCTTTTTATTAATGGAAGATCTCATAAAAATGGTACAGTCTGATAGCGTCAGGGTGTGAAGATCAACAACCCCCAATACTTCGAAAAGTGAAGTATTTATATCTCAAATTACAAACGTTCATGTCATAACTGATCAGGATGTGCTAATTCTATTTTTAGCCTAACTGATTTAACTAATCAAACTGCTTGATGACTTGGTGCAACTGCACGCGGAATTTTTGGGTAGACCATTGATGAAG
>JASDQU010502836.1:52233-79430 GCA_032191745.1 Picea mariana | reverse complement strand
CTATTGTATTGATCTTACATTGCTCATAATAAAAGGTCAGATCTTTGCTTGTGCTTCTACAATTTGAATATATTGTGATCTCCATGTGTTGATGAATCTTGTATGCACTTAATAACTCAATAAATCAGTAGTAGTTAGTGATTCCAAGAAAGAATTTGGCTTGGGATCATTACACCAGTAGTCTAGAAGACTCTGAACTCATGCCTATTCCTTAACCAAAAACCCGACTAAGAGCGGGGATTATAGCCCAGGAGTTATATGAATATCCACGTGACCTGGGTCTAGGAACCTTGGAGCTTGAGGCTCCGAGATGTCAAATTGCACAATAGTCAAGTTGAACCCCACAATTGCTATGAAGCGTCGATATATGAACGAACATCAAGGGTGGGGAATCACTACATAGCACGAAGGTGAAAATAGCATACACGCTAGTTCGTGGCCCACAATTCACCCTTGCCATTGATCTCAATGGGCTGGAAGATCAACGATCCCGGTTAGACTAGAATCGAGCGAGCACTTTCCAGATTGTGGAGGTTGAACTCTCTGGTAAAGAGTACACATGTTGGGGCCCCACAATTTTTGTGAACCATCGATCATTGTTGACCTTCGATCTAAGTTTGACGTGATCCCTCAAATGCAAGGAGCATGTGGGATGGAGAAATCTTCAAGGAGATCAAAATTAGAAGAGATAGAGTTTTCAGGAGTGCAGATGAAATCTAGGAGACGGGTCGTAGGAGGAGAAAAGGTCGAATCCTTCGAGCACTTAGAAAATCTTCTAAGCCGAAGTAATTCAGAAGCTCAGGAGGAGGAGCGAAAATGGCCATTGGATCACAATGCCAAGGATCAACAACCATTTGATCTAAGCAAGGTGCACGAACCTTAGCACTTGGCACATGCAAGAGAAGGGAACTTACCAAAGTTCTGAAGTCCGGAAGTAATTTGAGGTCATCCATCACCAGGAGGTTCATCTGGACAGCCAGATCCAGATGGATATGTGGTGACGGATCACGGACTTTAGAGGAATATGTTCGAGGGTTCTCAGTTGAAATTTGAGATTTTCGAACCCCGAAGACCCAAAGTGAATCTAGACGGCCAGATCCAAAGCGACATGTGGCGACAGATCGTGGACTCTGAGGAAATCTGTGCGAGAGTTTTTAGTTGAGGTATAAGACTCCCGAAGTCCGGAGAGACGGAGAGCCGAAGTAAACCTTAAACATCGGATCGCCCAAGTGAATTTGAGCCATCAGATACCATGAGTTTAGGAGGAGGAAAGTTTGAGACTTGAGATTTTCGAAGCCCGGGGAGCTAGAAATCCGAAGTAAATATCAATCATCCGATCAACCAGAGTGAATCTGAATCATTATATCATCCGAAGTAAATCTCAGGTGTCAGATCACCTGAAGTGAATCCAAGCCATTGGAGTTCATTAGAGACATAGCGTAGATCTGTGAGTTCTAGGTAAAGTCCCGAAGTAATTCATAGTCCTTAGATTAATAAGGGACGTGGCGTGAATGTGTGGACTCCGGATAAAGTCATGAAGTAATTCATAGCCGTTATATTAAGAAGGGACATGGCATGAATCTGTGGACTCCAGGTAAAGACCTGAAGTAATCCTTGATCGTCATATCAAGTGGACACACGTCCGTGGATTATAGCCTTCCGATAAAAGCCATTGGGAAAAAAAGGGTGAAGTTTGAGATTTGGGATCTGAGAAGTCTGGAGACCCGAAGGAGATCTCGACCATTGATTGAGAAGAGGGCCACAAGACCGTTGATCTAGTTGAAAGGTCAAACACCCAAGGTAGAAGCAGGGCCATTGATTTAGGAGGAAAGGTGTCTACAAATTGTCAACTCTAGAAGATTGATGTATAGAGGAAAGCAGGGTTTGAGATTTGAAAAGTATGAAGTCCAGAATAACGAAGGAGATCACATCTGTTGATTTAGGAGGGGTAGATCTGGTTCATGGATTTGAAAAGGGAAGATCTGAACCATCAGTTCAAATAGTACCGTCAAGATCGGGAGATCGACGGTCCCGTAGCATTGCGAGGATTGGAGGTGCGCGAACTTTAAAAAGTTGAGGGTGGGCCGCAATCCAAACCTCGGTTTTGGAGAAAGGACATGTGGAGGCTCGAGGAGAATTGCGGGCCAAAAAGTAGTTTGGTTTCATACATCCTTTTGCCACACACACAATTGTGTGTTTGCATGAGGTCATCGCCCAAGGTCACATCCAAGGAGGGGCCAAGAGAAAAGGGGCTAATGCCAACTCCGAGACTTCGCTAAAGCGTGAAGGAGAAGGTCGCGGGTATCATAAGACCTGCACTAGAAGCCAGAAAGGCCTGTGTTTGATTAAGAGTTGAGACTATCAAGGTCTCTAAGTCTTTTTTGAGTTAGAGAATCAAAGAACCTTGATTGGAGGGTCGCGCTGAGTCCCAGACTTCCCAAATTAGGAATCGTAAAAGGAAAGGATTTGTTCTTGTAAGGAGGACAATTTTATTTTTATTTTTTGCCCCATCGTGGGTGTGTTACAGACTAACTATCTTAGAACCCCTCATGAATGGTGGTCTCCGTGACACATGGACATCCTCCTGCGCATCCTGATCACATCTCTCCATAAGAATTAGTTATCCTAGGTACTCCTCACGCTCCTCCATCATTTGATGCTCCTATATCAATCCCCTAACATCCTATGGTGATGTCTCTAAAGTAAATACCCGACTCTCTACTGAGATAGGTGTATTGGATCCTAAACTAGTCTCCTCAAGGAGCTCCTCTAATCTGGACCCTGATTTCCTGAAGGGTTATCTGTGCACCTTCCAATAATCTCTGTGTGCTTACCAACTCATGAGTGAGTTGGTCCACCTCAGTCTCCCTCTCTTTCAGTTCCCTATGATACATCTCACCAACCTCCAAGAGGTAATATATATCCATAAGTAGATGCCGATAGTCAGTCCTCATCACCATCACTCTCTCCCTGAGTGTCTGGAAGTCATCAATGGAAATATCCCCCTCCAAACTATCATGTTCCATCAAGGCTGTCTAACAAGATCCTGCCACCAATGTGTGTGTATCATGAATGTGTCTATTCGATGCCATGATCATGTCCTCACTGACTCTCAGTTGTCCTTTCAAGTGTCGTGACTCTTGATTAGAGTCCTGCTGAGGTGCTACCTCATGAATCTCACTACTAATGTCAACAATGGAATCCCCATCAATGCACTCCTCAAGAGATAAGGCACTATATTGTCCACTGTCTGTTGTGCTATTGAATCCTCCTGTATGTGACTGCACACCATCACCAACTTCTACCTCCATTTGAATCTCATTGTATCCTATATGTGCAGTTGTATCCTCCTCAAAAGATTACAAAAAATGGCAGCTCTTTCTATCACATAGGTGAGTATATTACAACAATCAATGCTACCTCCATTTGAATCACACTGTATCCTGTATGTTCAACTGTATCCTCCTATGCACTCACTATACTAATTTCATCTACACCTGGATCCCATACAAATGTTCTATGGTCATCCCATCCAATAAGGAATGCATCCTTGTCATTGAAGACCGGTCCTAGAAGTAAGTATCCCAACAAGCTATCGATCTCCACAAACTGATCTATCAATGAAATCCCCAAAAGAGGTGATTCACTCTCCCCATATTGATAGGTATGTATATAATCATATGTCTCCAAGTAATGCCTCTCATCCTGGCTCTGTAGATCCACATGTCCCTTGTGTTCGATCCCTACACAAGGCTCCTCTACCATATCAAGAATGCCACTGATATCCTCATGTGTTGTGGCTAGCATAGGTGTCTGAGAAGATGAAAAATGTCTCATGCTCATCATTGAAATCTCATCATACCCCATACATGAATTCCTAGTAGTCAAGTCAACACCCAAAGGTAGGTCATCCAACCTATGAATCTCATCATGCCCAGGTTCAAATACATATGCACCCTGGCCATCACTCCGTCGATCAAATGCAAACGAGTCTTGGGACTTCTTTAATGAGGCATATAAGACCTCATCTTCATATACATCCTCCTCATCTCTATCATAACACATCTCAATGTAATGCACTCTCCCTTTACCCATGCATCTGTGATCCGACTCCCATGGTTCTTTGCAACTGTATCAAAGTTCCCTGCTAGCATGTGGTGATGTATTTACCTCTCTAACTTCTTTGGCTCTATTTTCCTTTGGTATGCTATTCCAATAATTGAATTCTTCCATATTTTTGGCCCATAATGCGACCTCATCTTTGCTCCACCTAGTATTTTTGATGGACACAAACCATTGGAATGTTACTTGAGCCTTGAATGTCTCACTAAGGGATTGATATTCCTCATCAAAATATATGATATCCTCTGCAAAATACATTTATCCTCTAGATCATCAATGATTATCATAGGCTGGGGAAGGACTTTTTCTCTGATACCACTGTAAAGTTCCCAACCCAATTCTGATATAAAATCAAAATTATGTGGTTGAGAGTTTTAGCCAAACACTTTGCTTGTTGGGTCAAAGCCTTGACTAATCTATGCTTCTTGTTGTCCCCACTTGCATGGTATGTTAATGATATATTTTGGTGACCAAGGAGATGGATTGTGACCTTCTTATAGCTCCCATTATATCTTTTGTTTGGTTATTTAGCTGCTTGTTATAGTTATGGCAACAAAACTCCTTGAATCATTTCGTCAAACAATTGGCATGTTTGTATTGTTATTGAGTTTGATCATGGTTTATTGCATGAAAAAATTGTGGATGATAGAGATGACAACCAACAACAATAAAGACAACAGATATAGCACAAGAAATCCACAACTAAGATCTAAATTTATTCAATAACAATTATAGTGAACCTCCATACAAATATAGATCATATCTGGAATACATGTAGCTGCATAATAGGAGTGGTTGAAGATACCTCCAATACAATATAGAATGGTGAAGATATGAACTCTCAAGATTCCCCCAAGTTGAAAAAAAGATATCTCCAAGAGGCAACTCGAACACTAGTTGTTATGTGATTCCCTCTCTAACATGTGCGCCCTTTATGAAGTTGTAGCAAACTAAGTAAATTCGACCTCCTCCTCTCGAGCCTCAAAAACAATGAAACCCACTATCAAACTATAGATCAATGTTTAGGAAACCCCTATGATGAATCTCCAAGTTGTTGGGAGTGATCTCACACTCCAACCCACTAGATCTAATATGAATATTGTGCTCTCCTGAAGAGAAATGCACCCCACTAGAGAATAGATTGAATCTGTAGGAGAATTCCCTCAAATACTGATGAAACTAGGTGTTGGGTTGGTGAAAATAAATCCTGGAACAAGATCTATTGAATATCTAGTCACTGTAAAGCCTTCACTAGTGTGCCCCCTTGACAAAACTGATGCCTGAAGTAACTATCAAATGATGTAGAATGGTGAGGGAGGGATTTTTCACCTCCTTGACCAAGCTTGGATAAGGAAAGATGGATGGAATCTTTCACCACCGAGCTGATCTCTAGGGTTTGCTCATTCAAAACCCTCAAAACCCCCAAGTGTCATGGGCTCTCTAGCTAAGAAGCTAGACATAAAAATGACAATCAACATAATGAGAGAATAGAAGCCCCAAACCCTCTTTTATACTTATGTTCATATTTTCTCTCCAAGTGAATTTTACTTTATTTTTAATATTCCTTAATAAAATCACTTTATTAATTAATTACCTGTTTTTTCCTCTAAAAAGTGACTTATTTGTCCTTATGGCTTCTTTAGCCACTGAAAGTCACTTCTCATCATCTTATCCTATAGTGCTCTTCCTCCGGATTCTGATGAGATATCACACTAAGAGGTTTCTCCAAGTATTATGCCAAAAATGACCTCTTTAGTGAATTTAATTAAAATATGCTCCATAATAACTCAAAATTATGGAAATCATCGGAATGCAATGAAACCAAAGAAAAACTATGCGGAATGGATCCTGATGATGGAATATGATGAATGATGCAAGTCAGACCTAATAAAACCCCCCAATATCTCCCGAACTCACTATCACCCCCATTTGGCTTCTTTTTCATGCATCCCACTCTGTAACATAGAAACATCCAAAAAATGGGGACATTACACATCCAATGAAGTTGTGGGAGAGCGATTTATTAAGTATCAAGTTGTACAAACATCCTCTTCCCAAAAATGTTTAAGAAAATCGAAATTTGAAATCATGCATCTCACCTTCTCCATTATTGTTTAGTTTAGTTGTTCCATTTTGTTGTGGGATGCGAGGAACGGATTTTACATGATTTATGCCATGTTTACTAAAATATTATTCAAAGGAATTAGATCAATACTCCCCACCATTATCATTTCTAATACATATCAATAATTTGTTAATCTCCCTTTCAACAACCATATGAAATTTCTGAAAACTGTCTAAAACTTGATCCTTTCCTTTAATAGGGAAATCCCACACCTTTTTTGATGTAGCATCAATACATGTAATAAAATAATCAACTCCTCCTAGTTATTTTACATTAATTGGGCCACAAACATCATAATGCATCAAATATAATATTTTTGTATCCCTTTTAAAATTATTCCTCATAAATGATAACCTTTTCTATCTACCCATAATAAAATGTTCACAAAATTTAATATCTGTACCTTTTATCATAGGAAAAAGGTTTTTCTCAACAAGGATTTTCAGACCTCTTTCTATCACATTCCCATGTCTTTTGTGCATAGATCTTTGTAGGCTCCTCCTTTGCAATAGCAACAATGTCTGATTTCTGCAATTTTGGTTTTAACGTGTAGAGAGTGCCTATTTTCTTCCCCTTTGAAACGACCAATGACCCTTTTAGAATTTTCCATCCTCCCTTGCCAAGCACTATATGGAAGCCTTCATCATCTAGCTTCTCGATTGAAACCAAATTCATTCTCAACTATGGTACATGCCCGGCTTGTTAAGCAATAAACTACAACCATCTTCTATCTTTATTAGAACGTCTCCCACTCCTTCAATATTATAAAAACTATTATTACCCAAGTGAACCTTATCCATATTCCCTAATTTATAAAAAATAAAATTTTCTTTGCTTGGGGTAGCATGGTAGGAGGCTCCTAAATATAAAATCCAATCACTATCATGAGTAGAAGTATAAAGGCATACATCCTCATAAGAAACAATAATTAATACCTCACCATGTGTTGCAATAGCAATAGTTTCTTCAATATGGTTGTTGTTGTTGGTTGTCTTTTGGTCATGTTTCTCCCTTTTAAATTTCCAACAATCTCTTTTGACATGGCCAAATTTTCCACAATGATAGCAAGTTATTCTTCCACACCTAGACTTTGACCCACATATAGATCTTGATCGCTCTAATTTATTTTTGTTTGGTTGCCTTCCTCAATCACCAAGAGTTAATTCCTCCATGTTTTGCATGTCGTCTCCCATAGATTTGCTGCACATATCTTCATTTAATAAGCTATTAGAAACATCTCAAAACACAATTTACCTTTTGGTGCTACATTACTTATGGTGAGAGCCAAGTTATTCCAAGTGTTTAGCATTGAGCTCAAGGGCAGGAGTGCTTGGATCGCATCATAAAATACAATATTCCACAAAGTGAGATGGTTCAACACCGTGTGCAACTCATTTAAGTGTTCATCCACTGAATTCCCTTCCTTCATTTTGAGAATAACAATCTCTTCATAAAAAATAATTTGTTGATCATTGTATCTTGTTCATATAGATCATGAATCTTTTTCCATAAGGACTTGATTGTATTTTATTGAGAGACATGGAAGTATACTATGTCTTCCAAATACTGTCAAATAGTAGCATTTGTATTTTGATCTAACTTCTCCCATCTTTCATCAATCATCAATGAGAGTTTCTTTGACTTCCCCTCAATCGGTAATTGCAGATCTTTCAAGGTCAGTATATCTTCTATTTTTGACCTCCATATGGTGAATTTTTCCCCGATAAGATTTTCAATATTTATCATCTTCTCCATTGTATTCGCATGTAAATGGATCCTACACACAACAAATATTCAACAAAACCTTTCTCTGATACCAATTGATAGGTTAAAAACAATAGTCAACAATAGATCTAAAATAAAATTCTCTAGATATAATGCACAAGTATATAGATCTGATATTATCACGAATAGATTTGAAGCATAATTATATAGATCCCTCACCCACATGAATATATCTAAAGCTAAGATATCTAGATATGAAATACACTAAAACATATCTCATATAACTAATAAGAAAAATGACAGTGAAAGAACAATAGAACACCAAATATTTTACGTGGAAAACCTAGCAAGGAAAAACCATGGGGAAATGATCAACTTTTATTTCTTATTAGCAAATAATTACATCAGGCTTCAACTCTACTCCTTATTCATAGTTACACCTTCTTCTTGATCAACTCCTACTCGTACATTTTATGTGAGAGAAATAATACATATATAGGATCTCAAAGAATATGATAGAATAATGGAAAACACTCTAGAAGAGTACATTCTAGAAGTTTTAAGAATTCGAGAAATACAATTATTTTATTATTTTTCTATTTGGTCTCACATACAACATAGAGGAGGACTCTATCAAGAGGGAAGAGCACTCAAGTCGATGATCAAATAAAAAATAAAGAGGGAATTAATCAAGAAAAATATAGATCTAGAGAACATATCTAGAAAGAAGAATTAGAGTAGAAGATAAAGAATTGATGGATCATTAAGTCAAGAAGAGTGTGGGGAATCTAATAGTTGTGAGAGGTTTTTGAGCAAATTCTAAAAAAGGTATAGATTTAATGATTAATGAATTATTGTTTTGGAAGTGGTTTTCCACTATCAAAATTAAATGTTTAATGAGGTGATTGGTTATTTTTTCTCTCCATACGGTGACTATGTGTTAGTTCTTTATTGATGAGTTCATTTGCTTCCAATAAATGTTGTGCACTTTGAATAGGAAGCTTTTGGTTTCATTGATTTGAAAGAAATCAAAGATTATGTTGTGAACCCTAGAATAGGTGGTAAATGTGAGTGAAGTCTACATCAAATGGTAATAGAGTTGGTTTAATAACTTGCATGTGGGGATAGTTCCAACATGGTATTTATTTGGGAGATTTGTTGAAGGAGGTTACAACTCTCTAGCAAGGGAACTAGGTATATTGTTTAGATAATCTACAAAAGAGAGTTTTAGAGAGTAGGGATATTGTTGATATGGAAATATGGTATGGAGAAAAAGTGCTCGAGTTGGAGGAGGTAGGAGTAGATATTGAAAATATGAAGACAAGGTTAGAAAGAGAATACACAATTTATTTGAACAATTTGAATCCTTGAAGGGTCCTTGGAGAGAAATCCAAACAAGATGGATTATGAGAGTGAATATGAGTGGGAGGAGGTGTGTCTTTAAGAGGCACATTAGTTTTCCATAGAATTTGAGGAGAAGTTGGATACAAGAAAATAGGGTGTGAAGGGAGAAAGAATTATAAAAGGGGCATAGAAACCATGTTAAATATTAGAGGATGAACGAGAAATACAATGAACAAATGAAGAGCCTTAGGATGATTTAGAGTGTGAGAAGCGTGAGCAATAAGGGATTGTGATCAATTGGATTTTAGATGAAATGGAGGAAGATCATATGATTGCAAGAATGTTAGGAGAAGAAGGTGAAGATATTATGATAGAGCATGTGTTGCAAAAGTTTCATCCAAGTGAAGAAAAGGAAGAGGCACATTTGGAGAAGGTTCTCATGTGAAGTTTTTAATCCATTAATACCTTGTATGTTGATTTGTGTGCACCATAAAAATAAAGTGTGAATGTTATTGCTATGGGGTTTTTTATGCTTGTGAGTGATAAAAACACTCTCTTGGTCCACTGCTAGAGATATGAATATACAATGAAAGATGATGGGAAAATAATATAACCAACTACACTATCCTCAAGCATGTACAATAGATATAACATAATTAAATAATGGATTCAATAATTTAAATAACATTAAACACCAATTTTGGGGTAAAGAGAGAGCACTAATTTATTCCAATGGAAAATAAAATAAAACATACACTATATCAGATAGGGAGAGAGATTGTAGTAGGTGAGGTCCAATATTTTCCTTGGGAGGATCCTTTTAAGGTCTGTTCAGGCTCAATATCTATCTATGGTGAAGTTGGGAAACACTTTCCTTTGTGAGTGGTAATTTTGGAGGATAAATGAGCAACGATAGCGTAAGAAAACAAGAAACAAGTGAATGGAAGCAATGGACTCCTCAATCTTACTCTTCATTTCAACATAAATTTACTTTAAATTTCTTCTTCTCAATGCTTATCCTTTTCTTATATTTATAATAAAAATTGAACATCCAATTTGAACTAGTTCCTGTAATACCCCTAGGACAAACTCCAAATTGTAATTGTACATATAGGATGGTGAGCCATGATACTTTGGGCCAGAGTGCCCTTGTATATATGTTTTGAGGCCAGAGTGTCTGTGTGGTTATTAGGCTAGAGATACAAGATGCTAAAAGGACAACAAGCCTATCAATGTAATATGTAATCACACTCGATTTATTAATACAAATACATCACTTCTACAAACCAACTAGACAAAAGAGTATGGGGTGCTAGAACTCCACTAGAAAGGGAAAGTGGGGCTAAGGGTCTAGGAAGAGGGTCTTAGCCAAGGGGGCTTAAGTTAAGGAAATATTAGATTAACATTTCCTAAAGTCTAAAGAATGGGATGTCTATTTATCCTAAGTTCCTAAGTGTGGGGAACGTATTTCCATGTGGGGGCCCATGTAGTTCCCAACATTAAAAGTGTCAAGTTGGAAACATACAAATATATTTTGGAGACTTAATTTATTTTGGGATAATTCTAATAATTCCTCTCATTATTCTCACCTTGAATCTTTCCATCTATACTCTCCTTGCCATCCATAGCCATAACTGTACTTGGGAGCTTGGACAACTTCTTGTAACCAGTGATTCCTTGGAGGTCTGAGATAAAGAAACAGACCGCCAGGCATGTGTGCATGTTGAAGAAGCAAGTTTTAAGGACCTTTATCATTCTCTCTAGGTGAGATAACTTCTCAGAAAATTTCCCTAGATGTTGGCAATAGCTACAGAGCTCTGAGGCTATTTTTCTGACTTGTTGTTGAAGCCCCAGAAGGGAAGTGGGGCAACACAAGGAATATTGAGAAGAGAAGGGGTAGAATTCCTTGGGTGGTATGGGTTTTGGGAAATGAGAGTTTGCAGGCTAGTTTCTATAGTTGGCACCTTTTCCTGAGTGTTATTGTGTTGATTATACCTTAGCCTGACTTAGGAATCCTTCCTTGGTGGAGTTTCTAGCCCTAGCTCGAGGGTGACTCTACTGCTGAGAGTTTCTAAACAACATAGTTTATGGGTGGGAGGAAAGTATGAGGTCTATATTCATTTGGTGATTTTCAACAAGATAAGTATCATCTATGTGTTTGTTGGATTGCTGTATGAATATTTATGCATTTTCTTTTACGAATTTTTCTTCTATATTTATACTTGAAATCCATATACTCTTAGGAATGCATTTACAATTATATGTAGAGATTTTTTAAAAATTATTTGGTATCATAAAGGTGGAATTATTGAGTGGCATGGCCCATCTTGGGGCTGGGGATGCTACAATGTGGTATAATAGCTCCAATTTCAACACCGAGACTGGATGGGCCAAATATAGAGAATACAAGTGAAAATTACAAAGTATGCATGTAAATTGTTTGTCAGAATTCCAATTCAATCCTTTATTTGGAATTATTGACATGTAATTGAGAGAAATCTTGGAAATTATAGTGCAACAATGGTGTATTTGACGTAATTGGGTGGAACTGGGTGAAATTGGGAAAAATCCCCAATTTCTGAAATGCAATTCATGGAGAAATTCAACATGGATAATTTGAATCTCAAATGAAAATGTTAAATTGATAATATTAGGGCTGAGTTTGGCTATATAAATATAAATACCGAGCTTCAATGGAGGCCCAAAAAAGGAATTTTGAAATTATGCATTATCAGACATTTTGGGGAAAATGGAAAATTTTGGGTTATTTTCCATACAGTGATGTGGAGCCACATGTCAGTTGATGTGGCAAAAGGATGAAATGTATTTCCATGGTGGCAAGGCCATAATGGAAATAAGTGGTAGGTGGCATGTGCTATGGACCTGCGGTGGTGAGTGACTTTTTGTCCAATAGAACCATGAGTCTAAGACCCGTGGAACCTTGTTTGTGGGGTGGTCCCTTGGTGGTTTTGGAAGATACTAGGGGGGTGAAATGAATGTGGAGCCACCATGTAACAATAATGGAAACCAAAAATTTCTATTGTGGACTCCCCCCTTTGTTAACTGTCAGTAGGTCAAGGGGGGGCATGATGCAATGATGATCGTTGATCTCGATCGCGATCATTGATTGATGCCAAAATATTTTTTGTTGGATCAAACGAGTGTGAAAGTATGTGCGTTTGGTAAAATGGGTGCGGGATGGTTCCCACCCATCCACATGACCCAACAGATAGGTGCCACATGGAATCCAGGTTGTGGGGCACGAAAAAAAATATGTGCGCACTGGTGGAGGTAAGGAAATAATCAAGAGAGAAGGAAGAAGAAGGTGTAAGGGGTTGATGAGCTAGGCTAGGGTGGAAAAAGGCTGACATGACATCAATTATAGGTTTCCAAGTGGACCCAGGGCACCATATAAGCATCCTAGTCAACTCAAATCCTTAGAAACAATAAACATTTGATGGAAATTTACTGTGATTCTTTGGTCATTAACTTATAGGCCAATTTTGAAGGCCTAAAAAATGTTTATGATAGAGCTCTGTAGATTAAATGATAGAGCTCAAAGATATATTTTTGATGATATAAACTATTTGTCAACTGATCATGTATAAGGGAGTTACAGACCAACTAGTGTAGGGTAATTTTTCAATACCAGTTTTCTCTAAGGGCCATAACTTCCTGCTCAGGAATTAGATTGGGGCACAAGAGTAGTCTACAGAAATTTCGTGAGACATAGAATTAATACATGAATTTAAATGAATATTCTGAGTACCTAAAAGTGCACAAAAGGAGGAAAAATGCACCTATAGCCATCAATGCTAAAAATATAAATTGGCCTTAAAATTCAGCAGGTTGTATCTATCATCCTTGAGCTTGGATGAAGGTGAAATATGGTTAGTTTTTCAAAAATATGGTCATGAAGGAACCTAGTTGATATCCTATCAAAAATCCAAAGGAGCAGGTGAAAAGATGCATGGGAATAACTAAAAATTGCACCTAGTTGAAGGTGCAAAAAAGGAGTAAATGGGTAATAATAATTGGTCGTAACTTTATGCTCAATATTCAGAATTGAGAAAGAAATCAGTTGTCGAAAATTTCTTGGATAGAAGATTCCAAATATGCACCTATAAATTTGAATTGGACAGTCACATTCACAATATTGGTTGTGGATATTGATTATATTCCTGTTTCATAGGTCTTTGTTTTCAGTTGTGTTTATACCCCATGAAGATTGTACACCCCTCCACATGGGGGGGTCTGCCCCCCTGCGGGGTGTGGGGGCAAGCGGGCCCTCGTCAGGGGTTCGGGGGTGAAGCCTCCGAAGGGAAAATTGCCTTGTAAATATATATTGTAATTTCATTGTAAATCTACATCGTTCATTATAAGGTCGCATATCTGACGATAGAAGTTATGTTAGGGTTTTTTTCCCTAGAAGGAAACACTCTTTTATGAGGGAAATGTATTGCAGCTATGCATAATTATGAATATTGTATTATGAGAGAGGAGACTATGAGAGAAAGAAGAGGAATTTACATTGGGTGTGTTGTAGGTTGTATCCTTTCATTTTCTGGATAATAATAAAGGAAGGACTTGGCATATTCTCTGGTAGATGTAGCTCACACTGGGTGAACCACGTATATTTGTGTCTTTATCGTATTGTGTATCTTTTGTATTTTATTTCCACATTCATTTTTATTTTATTGCTTCGCGATCTTGTTTTTCTAACAACTGGTATCAAAGCAGAAGGTAACTTGTAGGAAAAGAGGGTTCTTGGTTCGAGTGGGAGCAATGGAGGAAGATGGAAAGTTTAGGGTTGAGAAATCTAACGCCCAAAACTACCATTTATGGAAGATATAGATGCATGATTATTTATATCAGAAGGATCTATTCCTACGATTGGGTGGAATAGAAAAGAAGATGAAGACCATGAAGGATGAAGAATGGGAGGTTTTTGACATAAAGGCATTAGGGACGATACGGTTGAGCCTGACAGCATCAGTGGCTTTCAACATTTCGAAAGAAAAGACAATGAAGGAGCTGATGGATGCATTGGCTAAACTGTATGAAAAACCTTTGGTGTCCAATAAAGTATTTCTAATGAAGAGATTATTTAATATGAATATGTTAGATGTATTTCTAATGAAGATATTTGGGTGCTGCAAAGAAAATCCTTGGTATGAGAATAACAAGAGATAGGAAAAATCGCAATTTGACATTGTCTCAAGGTGAGTACATAGAGAAGGTGTTGGAGAGGTTTAGAATGCATAATAAAAAACTAGTTAGTACACCTTTGGCCATCCATTTAAAATTAACCATATAAATGTGTCCCAAGACATAGGAGGAGATATAATACATGTCCAGGTTCCCTTATTCATCAATAGTTGGCAGCTTGATGTATGCGATGGTTTGCACAAGACCCGATATTGCACATGCAGTGGGAGTTGTGAGCATGTATATGAACAATCCAGGTAAAGAACATTGGGAGGAAATAAAGTGGATTCTCAGGTATTTGAGAGGTATCTCTACTCATGCATTATGTTTTGGAGGTCCATACACTGTTCTACATGGATATGTTGATTCAGATATGGCTAGCGATAAAGATAGCAGAAGGAGCACCAAAGGGTATGTTTTTATTATAGGTGGAACAATAGTAGGTTAGATTTCAAAAATGAAAAATGTTGTTGCAGTTTCAACAACTGAAGTAGAGTATGTTGCTGCTATAGAGGCCAGTAAAGAAATGATTTCGTTATAGAGGTTTATGGAGGAATTAGGAAAGAATCAAGAGAATAGCAGGTTGTACTTTGATAGTGAGAGTACCATTCATATTGAAAATAACTTATCCTTCCATTCGAATACTAAGAATATACAACTTAGGTACCATTTCATATGATCCATCTTGGAAGATGGACATTTGAAGTTGGACAAGATACACACTAGCCAGAATCTTGCAGACATGTTAACAAAGGGAGTAACTAGGGAGAAATTGAGTTCCTTCTCAATTTCAATTGGTATTTAAGCATGAAGGTGAAGATGAGAAGTTTTCCAGGTCCAAGGTGGAGTATATTTCAGTAGGTACAACAACATTGGAGTTGTTGTGATCAGTCTCCAAGTGGGATATTGTTGGTTGTGGAGTCTGATTATCTTCCTCTTTCATAGGTCTTTATTTTCAGCCATGTTTATACCCCATGAAGAATATACACCCTAAAATACTATACACCCCTCCATGCAGGGGGGTTGTAGGGGGGAGATTTCCCCCCTGCGGGGTACGAGGGAAAGAAAGCCCATGAAGGGAAAATTTCCTTGTAAATGTATATTGTAATTTCATAGTAAATTTGGACCATTCATTATAAGGTTGCAGATCTGACGGTAGAAGTTATGTTAGGGTTTTTTTCCCTAGAAGGAAACCCTCTTTTATGAGGGAAATGTATTGTGGCTATGCATCATTGTGAATATTTTATTCTGAGAGAGGATATTGTGAGAGAAAGAAGAGGAAGTTACAATGGGTGTGTTGTAGGTTGTATAGCTTCATTTGCTGGATAATAATAAAGGAAGGACCTGGCAATTTCTCTGGTGGACGTAGCCCACAATTGGCGAGCCACATATATCTGTGTATCTATTATATCATGTATCTTTTGTGTTTTATTTCTGTATTTTGTTTTATTTTATAGCTCCGTGATCCTTTTTTTCTAACACACAAGAGATCAAAAAGAATATTTTTGGTGTATTTAAAAGAGTAGAATGGTACATAAATTAATAGATTTGTTAAATTATTATAGTCTAACAAATCCTATTGCCTGCACATTTTGCAGAGTTTAGGGAAAATAGATCAGAACAAGATCAACAAAAAGACCAGAGGCATGGAATATGCACAAAGGAATTACAACCATGATGATGAGGTCAACGGGTTGTATGTTAGCATGGGTAATGTTGAGACATAATCCAATGGGCATGGATAAGGAAAAGAATAAAGTATGAATTCGGTGGAGACTATAAAGATTCTGAAAAAGAGATGTTAAGAGTTATAAAGCTGATAATGAGAGGATTATGGAAGCCAAGGATCAACAAGATGGATTCAACATCAAGTTGATGCATAGCTTGGACATAATAGAGAAGAAAATGAATAAGGATATAGAATAAAGCAATTCAAGGAGTCATATATCTCATGATAGAAGAGGAGAATATGAAGGTGATGATATACACCATCATCACTCACCAAGACACTTAGTTATAAGAGCACACAATAGTCTAGGCTTATCTCTTGTCATAAGGTATAAGAGGATGTTGGGATTAGATGAAATACAAGGAGAAATGAATAAGATCAAGCCTCCTACCTTTGATGGTGAGCACAAGAAGGTTGAGGATGCAGAGACTTGGATGTTAGGGATGAGGAAATATTTTGAGTTGCATAATTACTCCTCAAGGGAAGAAGGAATACTTGCATTTATAAATTGAAGAGAAAATCATCAATGTGGTGGGACCAACTCATGCAAGTACAACACATTGAAGAGAAGAAAATCACTTCGAAGTAGTTCAAAAGGTATTTTCAAAAGAAGTACTTGACCAAGCGTTATTATGATAGGAAGATAAAGGAGGTATTTGAACTCAAGCTTGGGATTATGACCATGGATGAGTATGAAAGGATATTCTTAGAGCTACTGAAATATGTTGACTTCACCAAGGATGAACATGTCAATATCCAAAGGTTCGTGAGTAGGATTCCATTGATATTCAGTGACAATATACCAGATCTTGATCCCAAGACATTGGATGAAGCAATAATGAGAGCCAAGTGCCTCTATGATCAACATAAAGGAAGATCAACTTTCCAAAAGGCTTGGGAAGATAACAAGAAATGAAATATGGAGAAGGGGAAGAAGGGAAACAAGCCACCATTCATTAGAAATAATTCTTAGGGACAACTAGCTCCAAATGAGCCCAAAATTTCAGAAGCATTGGGAAAGAGACCCATGAATCAACCTAGGGAATGTTGGGGTTGTGAGGGAGATCACATGTATAGAGATTTCACTCATTTAGGTGAAAAAGTGAGGACTATTCACAATGTACAAAAATATGATATGGTTGAGGACATGGGAAGAAATGTACTGGGTATCTATGCAACCCTGAATAAAAAGAAAGTTGAGTTTAAGTCTCATATGATTTAAGTGGAAGGTAGACAAATAACCAACCCATTTCTATTTTAATTGATTCAGTATCTAGTCATAGTTATCTAGATCTTAAGATGGTGGAAATATTTCATTTGCCAAGAAGAAATATTGGGAAATATTAGTTGGTTAAGCTAGATACATGAGCTAAAATAAGAATTAATGATATGGTTAAGGGATGTCAAATGGACATGAATGGAATGAGCACCAAGGAATATTTGAATATCATACCATTGGGTTCATATGATTTCCTGATTGGCATGGTTTGGTTGGACAATAATCATTTTGTACTAGACTATTATAATAAGACATTTACTTGCTTGGATGAGGAAGGGAACTTGAGAGAAGTTCAAGGTATTCCAAGGTCAGTAACTATTAGATAAGTTTCATCCTTGGAGCTAAAGAAAAGATTCAGGATAAGATGCCAAATATTTGCAGCACATATGAAAGAGACACCTAAGGATAAAGTGCCAAGAATTAAATATCATGTGATGTTGAAAGTGTTTGAGGACGTATTTAAAGAGATAATGGGGTTTCCACCGAAGAGAGATATTGATTTCTCTATCAATCTAATTCCTGGAGCACCCCAATGTCCAAGAATCCTTTTAGGATGAGTACACTAGAGTTGAAGGAATTGCAAATGCAACTTGAAGAGATTTTGAAGAAGGGTTATATACTCCCAAGTGTGTCACCTTGGGGTTCCCCAATATTATTTTTGAAAAAGAAGGATGGGACCTTGAGACTATGCATTGACTTTAGGGAGTTGAATAAGGTGACAATGAAGAATGAATATCCTTTGCCAAGGATAGATGATATTTTCGATCAGCTGGAAGATGCCAAGATATTCTCCAATATTGACCTCAGATTAGGTTATCATCAAGTGAGAATTAAATAAGAGGATATTAGCAATACATCATTCAAAACGAGGTATGGCCATTATGAGTTTACAATGGTTCCCTTTGGGTTGTCAAGTGCATCAACTGTCTTTATGAGTTTGATGAATAGTATTTTTAGAGATTACTTAGATACATTTGTCATTGTATTTTTGGATGACATACTTATTTACTATAAGTTTGAAGAATATAATGAGCAACACTTTAGGATGTTTCTACAAGTATTGAGAGAGAATCAGTGGCATGTAAAATTGAGAAAGTGCTCATTCTATAAGAGGAATATACATTATTTGGGCCATATCATATCAGAGGAAGGAAAAGAAGTGGATACATTTAGGATAAGATCCATTGAGGTATGGAAAAAACCAAAGAATGTCTCAAAGGTGAGATATTTCATGGGGCTTGTGGGGTATTATAGAATATTTATTGATTTCTTTTCAAATATTGCACAACCAATCATTTCTTTGCAAAATAAGGGTGTTAAATTTGAATGGAACTTTGAATGTGAAAGATGATTTAAAAACTTGAAGAGATTATTGACAAGTGCACCGATATTGAGGATTACTGATCCAAACAAAGACTTCATTGTGTGCATCAATGCATGCAAGGAAGGGCTTGGGGGAGTCCTTAGTCAAAATGGCCATGTGATATGCTAAGAATCAAGGAAGCTATAAGAGAATGAGATAAATTATTCTACTCATGATTTATAATTGGAAGCCATAGTGCATCCCTTGAAGATGTGGAGGCACGATCTCATGGGAAGAATATTTGAACTAAGGAGATACCATAGTGGTCTGAAATATTTGTTTGGACTACCAAATTTGAATGCTAGACAAAGTACATGGATGAAATTCATCAGTGAATATGACTTTGAGATAAAGTATATCAAAGAAAAGAAGAACAAGGTGGCTAATGCACTCAATAGGAGAGTCCATGAGATGCATGCTACAATCATTATCATGTATAAATATGATTTGAAGGACACAATTTTGGAAGCAGAAAACACAGATCAACACTATGTGGAAACAAAGGAGAAATTACATCGAGATAATTTGTAGTATAAAATTCATGATTATGAGCTAAGAGAGGATGTAATCCTCATGTATAGGGGAAACATTTATGTTCATAATTATTAGGATATAATTTTGTTTTTTTAAGAGACATGCATAATGTTCCTTATGCTAGGTACCCAAGCTACTAGAAAACAATGATAGTTGTCAAGAGCCAATATTTTTGGATAGGTATGAAGAAAGAGGTGGTCAAGTACATTGATAGATGTCTTGAATGTTAGAAGGTAAAGGATGAACATATACATCCAAATGGTTTACTACAACCACTACCCATTCCTGAATGGAAATGGGAAGTGGTGATAATTGATTTCATCACCAAGCTTCCCAGAATAGTGAAGAAACATGACTCCATCATGGTGGTGGTGGATAAGCTTACTAAAGCTGTCCATTTTACTCCAGTGAAGATAAATCAAAAGGAAGCCAACATTGCAGATATTTATATGAGGGAAATTTCCAGGCTTCATGGGGTTCGTAAGGAAATTGTGTCTGATAGAGATCCCAAGTTCACATCAAATTTTTTGGAAAGGGTTATTCAAAGGATTTGGGATGAATCCGAAATTTAGCGCAACATATCATCCATAGTTACATGGGAAAAAAAGAGGGTCAATTAGGTGACTGAGGATATGTTGAGGATGTACATGATGGATAAACCATCAAAATCTGAAGATTATCTACATCTAGTTGAGTTTCCTTAGAATAATGGGTATTAATCATATTTAAAGATGAGTCAATTTGAATCATTATATGGTTGAAAGTGCAACATGATAGTGAGCTGGGAAAAACCATCAGACCGAGCAGTGGTTGGGAAATAATTTCTCAGGTAAATGGAAGAAAAAATGGTGAAGATAAAGAAAAATTTAAAGGCTTCCCAAGACATGCATAAAAACTATGCAGATAAGGGAAGAATCACATATATTTTAAAGTGGGTGACCATGTGTTCTTGAAAGTGAAGTCCAATAGAATTTCCTTGAAGTTGGAGAACTGTGCAAAGGTGGCGGTGAGATATTGTGGACCCTTTGAAATACTGGAGATGATTGGTCTTGTTGCATACATGCTTGCAATAAATGCATCCATGTGCATTCATAATGTATTCCATGTGTCTTTGCTTAAAAAGTATGCACATGATGCCAATCATGTAATTGATTGGAATGTGATTCAGGTGGATCAAGAAGGAGACTTCTGAGTACAAATGATGAACATATTGGATCAGAAGTTGAAGTTGCTCTAGAATTGAGCAATAGGGATGGTAAAGGTCCAATGGACCTATCACATTCCTGAAGATGCAACCTGGGAGCATGGAGATGCCATGCGATAAGAGTACCCTCATAATTTTGAATATTTTTGAAGATTTTGATTGTACATGTGTATATAATGCACCGAGGACACTGCATAAATAAGGAGGAGAGGAATGTAATACCCCTAGGATGAACCACAAATTGTAATTGTACATATAGGATGGTACTTTGGGCCAAAGTGCCTTTGTATATATGTTTTGAGGCTAGAGTGCTTGTGTGGTTATTAGGATGGAGAGCCCAGATGCTAAAAGGCCAATGATCCTATCAATATAATATGTAATCCAAATCAATTTATTAATAAAAATACATCACTAGTGTAGACCAACTAGACAAAAGAGTATTGGGGGATAGAAATCCACTAGAAAGGGAAAGGGGGGATGAGGGTCTAGGAAGAGGGGATAAGGTAAGGGGGCTTAAGTCAAGGAAATATTAGATTAATATTTCCGAACATCTAAAGCATGTGATATCTATTTATCCTAAGTTCATAAGTGTGGGGAACGTATCACCATGTGGGGGCCCATGTATTTCCCAACATGACAAGTGCCAAGTTGGGAACATGCAAATATATTTTGGAGACTTAATGTATTTTGGGATCATTCTAATCATTCCTCTCATCATTCACACCTTGGCTCTTGCCATCCATACTCTCCCTACCATCCATAACTGTACCTCTACTTGGGATCTTGGGAAGCTTCATGTAACTATTGATTCCTTGGAGGTCGAAGCTAAAAAAATAGGTTTTCAGTATTGTGTGCATGTTGAAGAAGTGGGTTGTCAGGACCATGACCATTCTCTTTGGGTGAGAGAACTATTGGGAATTCTTCCCTGAATGTTGGCAAAAACTACAAAGCTCTGAGACTTTCTGTTCAGATTGTTGTTGAAGCCTAAGAAGGGAAGTGGGGAAGTCAAAGGATTGTTGAGCAGAGAAGGGGCACACTTCCTAGGGTGGGATAGGCTATGGGAAATGAGAGGGTGTAGGCCTGTTGCAGTAGTTGGAACCTTGGATTGAGTGTTATTGTGTTGATTAGACATTACTTTGGCTTATGAAGCCTTCCCTGGTGGAGTTTCTAGCCCCAACTTAGGGGTGACTATGTTGCTGCGAGTTTATGAGGAGAAGAGTCTATGGCTGTGAGGAAAGTCTAAGGTCTGTACGTAGTTGGTGATTTACAAAAATATAATTATCATATATGTGTTTGTCTAATTATTGTATGAATATTTATGTATTTTATTTTATGTGTTTTTATGCTATATTTATACTTGAAATCCATATGCTATTGAAGGAATGCATTTACAATCATATGCAAAGAATTTTTATAAATTAATTAGTATTAGAGAGGTGAAATTGTTGAGCGACATGGCCCAACTTGGGGCTAGGGGTGCTACATTTCCCATGTGAATGATCCTCCTTTGGCCATGGAAACCCATTTGCTTAATTAAACCCAAAGGAGGGACAAAGGACTAATGTTAAACATGAGCCTCAAGTCAGTCTATACTTTTGAATCTTTTTCAGCGTGATTGGTGTAAGTATTGAGGGATGTGCAGTGCCATCATCAAAATGGTCAAATGAAGGCTTGAATATTTTTAATGGTGTGTAAATACCCTATAGATCCCATAATAGTCTCATCATGTGAGTGATATGTGGATTTTCATTGATTCCTAGTATGACCACTTAAGTTTTGAAGGTGAGAGAAATTAGGGTGATAATAATTGGCTCTTAATGTATGAGGTTAGAAGCATATTGTATAGCTCATAGAGGTAATCTCTTTCCATACAGGTTTCATCTTGTTGACCAATATCATATTACTTCCATTTGTAAAGGGGGTTTTAAAATTGTGAAAAATAGAGTCAATATATTGTAGGTATTGGGGGGATGTGAACTATGGGGTGTATAAAAGGGTATTTGGTAAAAATATCCAATTTCTAGTAAAAATAGTGTTTTATTATTATTATTGGAAATATGTATTGGGAGCAGGTGTCAAAAAAAGGATTTTGGGAGGTATTTATCAATATCTTATGAAATTAGAGGTATTCTTTAATATCCGATGGATGCATGTTCTATGATAGAGGTTCACTACGTGGATAACCCATATATATTTATTACCCATATTCTATAACATAAAGATATATAGGAGAGAGCATTGGCCGTGGAGGATTTCCCAATAAAAGATGAAATAGGCCCCTTGTAAAACAAATGATGGTGAGGTGATACACACACATACACATTCACAATCTCTTGATAAATGTGGTAGGCATTCTCATGCTTCTGAAATTGTTAAAGAAAAATACAATATGGGATCATGGCTAGAGGATCTAGAACATAGCATATTTGAAAATGAATGTTCCCTCTGTTTAAAACATGGGAGGTAACAATGACACCTAGGGGGTGAATAATTGCATCACAAGGGAGGCCCTCTAAAGGTAGGGATGGAACATGTGGAGATATTGATTTGTTAACTACCACATATATTCCATTGGAACAATTTGTTAGAGAAGATAATATATTATGCTAAAATATTTTATTATGTAGTTTATTTCGTTAGATCTCAAATTATTATTACTATCTCATTGCTTAAATTTATGAAAACAACTGAAATACAAAAATGAATAAACAATCAAATGGACAAACCATCCACACCAATGAAAACAAGATGTATCTAGGGAAACCAAAAATGGGAGAAAACCCATATAGAAGGAGAGACATATGATTTTCTCTTTTCTTTAGTTATAAAATGAAAGTACTAAGAAAGGGGGAATTCACTATGGAGATTCCTTTGACATTGTGACATGAATGGATGGTACTAAATATTCTTCCTTCTAATTTGTGCTCTCAAATCCCACTCCTACATGATTTTTTCAACTATGGAACAAGTAAAATACTAAATAATGGAAACCACTCTTCTCTTGGCAGTCAAGTATTTAACATTGCGAGATAGCCATCTAGGGTTAGGGTTTTTTCATTCCTTAACCCTAAATTAGTGATAAGGTTTGGAGCTTCTAGAATATTCTTGAAATTCCACATGTGAATATCCCCACATGTGTGAGAAATCAAGGCTAACATGGTATCCACTTGTCACCATGATGGTTAAAAAGGTAGGTCAACTTGTAGGAGCCATAACTTCCACATACAAACTCTGATTGAGGTGATTTTCACATTGTTGGAAAGGTTTCAATGTGTAGAAAAATGTTGAGGGGCTAGGAGATATTCTTACAAAATTTTGACCCCAAAAAGTGTTGTTTGATGCCTAAAAAATGGCTCTAGAAGGTTATGAACCCCAAATCTCCAAAATAGGACTTGCCACTAAAATGGGCCCAACAAGACAATTCCTTTAATTTTTCCACCTAGAAAGTACCATGATAGATGAAAGATTGTATAATGATCCAGTACAAATCATACCTCCCCATTTAGGGAGTCTTTTTTGGAAACTCTGTTGTCATTAATGTCAAAGGAATAAAATCATGTATTCCATTGATACAATAGATGAAGGTAGTAATACTGTGAATAACAGGTCCTAGGATCGAACCCATAGACAGCTGGAGGAAGAAAAATAGAGCATATGGATTGCATCAACAGAGGATAGTAAAAATACTTAAATTGAAGACAAATGAATAGGATGAAGTTTAGTATGAAATCGAGAAACATCTTGTATAAAATAAGGAACAACAAACTTCATATATAGTTGAGGAGTTAACCATGATCATTGATCATGTCGAACCGAAGCTAGCACATGTAGAAGCTATTCCACATTATAAGTAAATGGATGTCCAAGATTAGATATTAAATATAGATCTCTCATGATTGACGACCATAATCAATTATAAGTTCAGAGACTGTTTCATTGGTGAAATACCTTCAGAGTTAGATTTCGGAAGAGAAAGGAAGTGTTAGCAGAAAACACTTCGACGAAGAAATCCAATCAATGGTACAAATCGAGCGGAGGAAAAAATATCGATGGTAAGAATTTGGCTTGAGTTCGGAGTCTGAAACAACAATAAAAATACTTTGGATTAGCATATTCAGAGTTCAACTTTTGGAGTGTGTTCCAACACTTAGAAGAAAGAGAATCAAAGAGAATATTATTTTCGATACCATATTATTCGACGTCTAGAAGAATGGGAAAGTTGTACAACATTGATAGAAGGTATCAAAGAATATTTGTCTTACCTTTGATTAGTATGAGAACATAGGAGAGATCAATGGATGAGATCCATTCAAAGTAGACAGATCAAGGGCTACAAAGGTGGCATGTGGCGACATATTATTAGCCTTCAGAGTACAATCTAGGGAGTTTGTTACAACGCTTCGACATACATATGATAGAATAATATTCCTTTTCGATACCGTTCCTTCAACATCAATAAGAACTCGGAATTTCCACCACTCCGAAGCCATATAATAGAAGAATATTATGTGGTAATCAAAATGTGATATGTGGCATCCACGTGTGAGTGTCGTGGTGTAGGCATGACATAACGAAACTGGGACTGTGATCCTTGATCGTTAACTCCATAAAGATCAATGTTGGAGATATTGTCAGCATTCAGAGTTCGAGGGAGAAGGTGAGATATTGTTGGAGTGGAATTTTAAAAGTGAATTAGTGCAAGAGAGTCGAATGACGTGCTCTGATATAAATGGATGTGTAAGTAAATATAGACCATCCATTGGGACAAACATAAAATCAATATATACCTTCCATCGAAGTTGGTTATCAGAGTTTTGGTTTGCAAACAATTTTGAATAGATCATTGCGAGAAATAATCAAGACCATCCATCAGAGAAGTAGTTTCATATTTTTCTGAACTGCGCTTTCAAAATTAATCTGAAGACCAAATTGTGAGACAAGATATGGATCATTCTTCACAATGATGATCAATGGTTGAGAACGAAAGCTAAAATAGTCTAAGGAGAGATCATTGTCGTCCATTTGGAAGTTGATCAATGATTGGTAGAGGGTATTTTCCTATACTTTGAGATGCATATCTAACTTTCTGTTGGATCATCAAACCAATGACTACTATTGAAAGGTGATTGGAGTATTGTTTTTGGAGCTCTTAATATTCTCTCATCCCGATACATCACTCCGACCAGATGGGAGCGATCGAATTGTCCATTCAAATGAAAGATCAATGGCTGGGAGGAATAAAGCCTGTGAATTTTGGGAGAAAGGATTGGCCCATGGACCTAAAGTATGGTCATGACCGAGAAGGGGCTTAACATCTCACTGAGACCTACATCATAGAACAAATTGATGGTCATTGATCAGGATTATTTTCGGCATGAAATGAGAGCGAAGATATAATAAAGAAATGCATAGAGATATAGAAGATATTCAATAATATAACATAAATGTATCATGGATGAAACCATAAACAAAGATATACAGTAATACATGATTTCTATTAATGAAATAAATGTACAGAGACTGTAAAAATATAGAGTGAAAGACTCGCTAGAATGGTGGCAACTTATCTCTGAGAAGAGATGTGACGACTACTCACATTCACAAGAAGATGATTACAATGAGGCTCTGAAGGCATTTTTACAATAAACAGGAATGCCAAAAACCCTAGACATCCAAAAACCTAACCCTAGGATATGAAGTGCCAAAAGTCATGTGGGCCCCATTTGGGTAAGTTAGTACATCAACTTCCCATGGTCGTAAATTTTGCATACGATCTTCGTTTTAGGTGTATGATAGCCCGTTGGAAAGGTATCGTCGAGGATATTAATTTTGGGGGATCAATAATTCCTTTAAATATCATTGAGAAGATCTGTCCTGGAAAAACTTTATTTAGGCCCTCAAAATGGCCCCAGAAGTTAAAAACTGCTAAAAATAGTAAATTGCCAAAATTGTCAGAATACTGTTTTGAGCTAGTTGGAAAAGGTGGGTGGCCACCAATATCCACCTAGATCAATCCTCCATCCTTAGGAAGAAATGGTATCCATTGCGTTGAGTGCCCAGGGGATAGGAAAAAGCGTTTGCTGAATCTGAATCTTGGTGAGTTGCTTGCCTTGCTGGAGACGTCTCACTGCTCAATTTGTGGAAGGTGATCATGAGCATGTGGATGGAAGGGTTGGACCTTTTTAACTAGTCTGGATACATAAGATTCTTTTGTGTAGAAGTAATCTTTACACTTTTCTACAGTCTTGTCGACTTGCTTCTATTGGATAGAAGGTGCTTGGGTCGAGGTTGTAGTGGTTGCAGTATCCTTTTGTTCACCTTTTGAATAGATTGTGAAGAAACTGAATTTTGTAGTATGATATACTACCTTGCAACAATTTTTAGTTGGAACAATAGTTGGAACTACCTCTGGTATTCTGTAGAGACGACCCCCCAGAGAAACAATGACACAGCGGGGTCGAGACTCATAAATAGCATGGTTCTTCCACATATATGGTTGGCCCAAGAGAACATCACAGACATCCAGTGGGGCAACATCACATAATACCTCATCATTGAAGGGTT